>DWJN01001766.1:0-16961 GCA_018248895.1 Carystus phorcus
TATAGTCAGATGTTTCCATTATGTCAAGTGTACTTGTATTTTTGTTGATGACCCTCAATAAATAAATAAATAAATAAATAAATAAATAAATAAATTTTCACTTTTTACTATATACTCGTAATTATAAAGACGAACACAAAAAACAGTATTAAATGAAAGTTATTTTCGTTCTTTCCTTTTTCTTTCTTCTAGGTTGACAACACATCGGGTATACCTTTAGTAGTATCTACTGATTGCTATGGGCAGCGATGACCACCAATTACAACAAAATAACTTAAAACTCTTATCTAAGAAATCATTCAAAACTTGAAAACAAAAACTATTTACTTTGCAAAATACGTTTTCTAATACTAATAACAGTAACAATGTTAATACAGTAGATTTTAAATGTAATGAATATCACAATATACAAGATGACCCAGTAGCCTTGCTCACGGTCAACGATAATGAAACAAAATGACATCTATTTAACTTGCTCTAATTAAGGTTCGACGTGTCATGACAGTAAATATCGGACGAGCGGTATCCGGAGGCGTTTAACAGTAATCGTGTACTTGAAGTGTGCATGTACCTTTTGTGTAGGCGTAAGAGTTAACGTGGAGTTGTGATAACGAGTTAGATAACCACTAGTGACATCTCGCACTATCAACGCGTAGATTTCTCACGCGTTGTCAAGGGTTTAATTGCATTTCGTCACTTCATATCTCGCTAGATGTCGGTAAAAGCTATTTTCGTTGGTATATAGGTTGCCTCGTAGTGGATTAAGACTTCCTGGGATAGTATGGATAACTAACTTGAACGAAGACAGCTATTTTTGTTCGTTGGAGTTGCTTAAGATTATTGACAAAAAATGTACAGCTTGGACCCGTGATCTGAGAATCGTGAAAATTTTGAACAGAGGTTTCAGTGTGGGGAAAAACTGAAACGTTTTTAATAAGTCCCTTTAGGGACTTTCTATTTTACCCCTAATCTAGCCTGCGATGAGATGTAACCTATCCTATCTTTTAAGGTGGATCAAAGTGGAGACGGTGTACTAAATTTGCTTAATATCGGTTAATAGTTTAAGAGTCCATAGCGGACAAACACTGTGCTACGTACTTTATATATATTAAGATTAGAAAAGTAATTTAAGTTTTGATTTATTTTTAACCGACTACGGAATACTCTTGGATGTCTATCGTTTCCTTGGACGACGTCGCGGGAATCAACTAGTGATATAATGTTAAAAAATATCCATTAACTAACGTTTCCGTTGGTTTTAAATTTGTGTATCCGTCGTACTGTGGATAAATTGCAACAATTTCATGTAATAGTAAATAGAAGTGCAGTTAAATTAACAAAATGACTCATCATAGAAATTATTAATTATTACTATGGTATATTTCAAAAGATTATGCAACATTTCATTTTTCAGTAATTTCACTGACGGAGAAAGACCCTTGGCCTCTAATGGGCCATAATAGGTTGCGTGAAAGAGAGAGTCTTAAATATATCACTGATTCATAAGACTCGTAACAAATAATTGTTGATTGGAAGATTTAAAATATGTATATTTGGAGTGTCATACTTGTGGAAAATATTATGTGATCTTTAACTTTTATTTTGTGAAACATTTAGCTTAAAATTTTGAAACGGTCTCTAATAAATATGACGTCATTCCTCGTATTATGCGGTACGTATAATTCAAATTAATTTTAGTCAGTCAAATGTTGTTGTAATTACTTTTCCGCTCATTAGGTATTTACGCATGAGACTTATCTAATAATGATTAAAAGATAAAGGAAATTAAACAATCTCAATGACAGATCAGTAGCAACGTTAAAAATTCCGTTAATTATCTATTTGTTGATCTTACGATAATGACAATTTTGTTACTGGTGTTTCACAAGGTACCGTTCCAGGCCCCTTGTTATAAATTTTATTGATATTCATTTGTATGATTTTGGTCTTCAATGTAAAATTGTATTTAATAATCTACACCTTGTTTGGAAACATGTGAACTTTATAAAACCACCAGTCTTTGCCTTTGAAAGATTGGTTTCACACGACGAATTTTTATAAGTAAATCATTTTATGCCGAGTTTGATACTCGAGCCATTAACTATGTATCCCTCAAGAATTATCCCATGAGAATCGTACATTCTCCGGTATAAAAGAAAGCTAAACGCTATTGCAGACTATAATTTATCTGGCTATATAATCTGCAAAATTTCACCCGAATCCGTTTAATCGTTCTGATTGAAGAAGAAATTTATTTAAACTTGTGTTTTATAATATTATTAAAAATTAACACGCACTACACACGTACCAGCAGCAGTATCGTAGCAAAAACAAACAGCTGAACATGTCAGCCCCCACTTTTAGACAAGCATTAATATGTAATAAGCGTTTCGAACTTGTATCCGGAGTTGTGGTCATCGGCCACTTATTTCCTTAACTACATCACTCTTGGCACATACAACCGAATCGATGGCTATTATTGATTCTTTAGGCTGTAACTTGGAATTCAAAAGTAATTTTTAGTTGTTAAAGTTTAAATAACTTCATTTGTCTGAAGCAATAGAATATCATCATATTTGATACGTGTATCAAACACTTTGTTCTGTTTATGTTTAATGTTTACCTTTAAACGACTTCGTGAGCTTCATTTATCAGTGTTACACAGTTCGCGTAAATCAGTACACTAGATCACTGCGGGCTTTGAAGTCAAACTACATAGTTATAAACGCGCTTCGAGACTGCGACAAGATAACCCCGCGCTATCAGGCGTTGTGGTGCAACTTAACACTGGAATCTTCGCATGGTCTATTTAGTCCCATGAAATTATCTTTAGAATATTTATTCATCACAGCAAACATTGCAAATCAAATCCAAGTTGTTAGGAAGAATTTCTGAACAAAATCTTATTCATATAGAGGCAATTGAAATTTAAAATATAATTAAATCGAGATTTGTTTTGCGATTACTATCTATGTCTATCTATTACATATTTTAATGATGACATTAATATTGTCAGATTTTAATTTTGAAATATTGTAATAATGTACCTTTCAATGTCTTAAAATACTCTTAATAACTTTCAGTTTAATGCTTTTAGTAGTAACTAATTTGGCTCGCTAACAATAGTTGTATTGTTTTGATTAACATTACAATATCACAATGAAACTTGGACTAGTTTGAGACTGCCACATGAATTGTACACTAGTTTACGTTTGAAATGCTTCAAGGGCATATTTATTTAGGATTTGGTTATTTCAATTTGCATATACATAGTTTTCCAAGCGTTTCTGAGTGTTACATAAATGATTACGGATGTGGGTATTTGATGAGATCTGGAAATTATGTTGTAAGGACTCCCTCCCATAAGTCGTATAGAAACTACGTCGTTGCTAAAATAATATTTGCTTTATCGCTTTTTTATCTGTATTCCTTGTTATGTTTCAAGTTATGGTGTTCAGAATTGTTATACTTTGTTAATTTCTTCTCTATTTATTCTCGGAAGAAATAATTAATTTTTTTCTTGAATGAAAGTTCAAATATAGAAGCGGTACTTATTACTGCAGCAGAAATTGCCACTTTTATAATGTTAGTTTTGTTTCGATTTAAAATTTCTCATCGCGTTATTTTTAAGTTTGGTTCCTTTCAAGATGTTTTATTCACTTGCCTGTATTGCTTTAGGAGATGAACATGGGCTAATGAGAATGGAATTCGGAAATAGCCCAAGAAACATTTTCACTATGCATGGTGTTGTGCCAGGGCAGCCGTTGCCGATGACAAATACCTATCGATCATGCAAGTTTCTCACTAACATATATTGGAAAGTGAATCAGGTTCGCGTATAAAACTTCGCGTACAAGCGCAGATGCTCCAGTCCGGATGAATTCTATGCCCGGTTGGGTTTGTGAAAATTTGTGCTGAATCCGAAACTATCGGCAGCTATAAACGGCGTAGCTACAGTCAAAATGGATTTACGACTCGCATTTGTCAACAAAGGCTCGTCATGTTTGTTCGTATTTATGCACGGATCACCGTCACCCGTGGTGCTCGGTTCACGCGGGGCGGGGTCTGGCTCGCTTCCAGGCCGCTGCGTGCGTTTTTGCTATAATTCAATGACTATTTTTATAATTTGTGCACGATGCTGTACCGATACAGAAAATTTGTTTACATTTTTTGGACGATATGTAATGTTTGTGAAGTCAATTTTTAAATACCTTTGATTAAAATGTTGAATCAATCATGATGCGTCTTGGATGCGAGCATGAACATGTTGATTTAATTAAATTATTTAACCAAATTTACCATAGTTTTAGGATTGTAATAAACGATATTTCTGTCTCTTAATTCGCGTTTAAAAATATTAATTGTTTGTCAAATATATAATTAACATATATAATTTATTGCGCAAGTTATTTCCTTGTAAATATATTTTTTTATTTTGCTCTAATTTTAACCGCCGCACCCAGCGTTACACGGTTTTGCGTTCGGTGCGGTCGATCGGACCGGAGCGGCGTTTGCACGGTGAGATAAACAATCGAAGTGTGACAGCCGGGGCTTAGTATCGCGGCTCGGAGGCTGGCAGTGCCGCAGGCGCGCGCGCACAGGAAGCATGTGCCCCGCGCAATCACTGCGATGTACATAGAACCGGCCGCGTTCCGAGCGCCCAGCGCCGACTCCCTCGCCCCCGCCGACCCCCCACCCGTCTGGACGCAGTGCTTACCCTCACCCTTATTCGCAGGCAAGAAGGCGCCCCTCAAGACCTTCGAGGAAGTGCAGCCCTTGCTCCAGCAGGGCCGCAAGCGGGAGCTCAAGCTCCTCATCAGGGAGAACTCGTGGCCGATCAACAGCCCCGTCCGCGCCGCCCTCTGGCCCGCGCTCTGCCGGCAGCACCAACATGGCAAGTCTACGCTCGACGGATTCTACTGGGACATGGTTACGCAGGTCGGTGTACTCGCATTATGCAACCCCATTTGACCATTGTGCAAGGTGAACGACTCTCGCTCGGGAGGTATATTTTTTACACAATCTTGATAAGGTAGCCTTATCTCGTGAAATCGCACACTTAGTATACACAAGGTCGTGTCTATTTACTGTACTCAAAAGTATCTCCCGAATGGTTAGTAAAATATTAATAGCTCAGATAAAAAAGATTAACCAAGCATTGTTCATACGAGTATATTTTCGATATAAAATAAATATTGGTTTATTTCTACCCGCAATAAAAAGTTAGTCCGTCAAGTTATTATGTAATGGGTGTTTTAAAAATCAAAACGAAATTTTTCGTTAACCGCGTTGTGAATATAAACTTCAAAGTAAACAAAAGGCTCGAACTACGTGACAGCCATTTTAAGAAGAAATTACGACTTCAATTGGCGTCACTTGTTCAAGGACAACAATTCGTGACCATCGAATAATACAGTCGATTGTGTATCTCACATTGATCTTCGGTGTGCCGAACGAAATTTTCCATGAGTCATACAAAAAATTGCAACCTTACAGGAACCTAAATAAGTTTACGAAGCTCTTAGCACAGTACAAAACACGAGTTAGATTTAATAAATGCTTGGCTTGTCTGTTTAAAGTGGTTATCTAGGCTGGTTAGTCATTGTTGTCAATGTGAGAACGAGTTTCCATAAATTATGCTTTATCTTAAGTAAATCTTGCGATATGAGCAACACCTAAATAGGCTAGGTTTTTTATTTTTCCATAATTTTCAATAAACAAATAAGCTGTTTATATGTATAATCATCTAACCAGAATTCTGGGAAGTTCTTTAAATGTTTCTTCATTATTTGGATTTGAGAGCATCGTCTCTGCCACAACGGTAGATGCTAAATTGTTCGTATTTACTTTTACTACCATTGTAAATTTTACAGATAATGATTATCGCTCATTTATTCTTATCTATACCATAAGTAGTTTAATAGATAATATTTTCAATCGTCATATATATTTGTTGAAATAATTGACAACTGTGACGCGATCCTGAGTAGATTACGTGACGGTGAGCAGTCGGCCCGCGGCCCTTGCGTTCGACATCAACGTGCGCTGGCGTCACTTCACACCGCGCAATATTAATAACAATGGCGATCTGTTCAATGGCTTCTGTAGTTTGTTTACATGTTTGTTGCTCGTTAACTAATTCGTTAACATAATATTCCTCGTCATTGACCTACATAACTGTATTATTTTCTTTGATGTTAGATTTGATTGATCGATGATAAGATTTTATTAATACGTTTCTCGAATGTCTTGTTCATAGGTTGTCTTGCGATGCATCTCTTCTTAAACAATAGTCTCTTTAAGTATTTTTAACATTTCATTGATATTTGTCTTTAGTTATTAAATGGCCAAAATACTTTCTTAAATTTCTTTCGACTATGTATCTTTTACATAGCAGTTTATTTAAAATTTAATTCATTTGCAAACTTCTTGATTGTTGGCTTACCAAATGAGGCTGTACGTTGTCTGTCAGTCAATCAGTGTCAAGAATTTTATTAAGTAAATACTGTTTTGCGAAATAAGATAATAATAAAACATAGATGTTATGATATTTATAAAACACACTCAATGTTAAAATATTTTCCGTTTTATCAAAGAGCAAAACTTCTTGATATTAATATTTGCCAATATTCAAGATAACTTCAAACCGTGGCCTGCGGCTAAGTGAAAAATGGCAAGATTTTATACACAAGTGGGAAGGGAGTAACTATAATTTTGGTTTTAAATGTTTATAGGTTTTATTGACTCGAGAATTAAAGTTATGCAATACGTCGTTAGATTAAATTAAAGCACGATTTTTATGTTGCGATTTCGATAATTTTAATTCCCATTCACATTTAAATAGTACGGAATTTATATAAAGATTCTTCCAGTGCTCCATTTTTGGACAATTTACAATAAAATGGTTGATTGACAAGAAAAAGGGGTGCAACTGTTTGCCTATTTGTAATACAAATGCTTACTGTGCCTACCCTACAGCTTGAAGCTGGGGCTGTATATCATATGCGCGACATCAACGCGTTAACACTGCTCAGTCTAGACTAGAATATGGAAACATTTCTCAATATATTTTATCCAATTTTTCCTTCAATACTTTTCTGTGGCGGTATTTTTCTTCTTTCAATCAAAATCTTTCAGTAAAATTTTATTTTCTAACATTTTCTATAAAATAAACTTACGTTTTTTTGGCCATGTGGAAACCATTTAATTAACTGGTTCACTACGATCCAAACATAAAATTGTTTCCCATACAATTTTAGGCGGTAGGAATTACGAGTATCTTACATCATCGTCCACGATAATCGTTTGGTTTAATAGAACCAGCTTAATCTTTCTCAAACATTTACTATATCTTATTATTTTTACTATATTAGGCACAAATTAACGCGATATAAAGCCACAACATTCAAGACGATAGTCAAACATTAATATTAAATATTGTTTTAGCTTATTGCAAGTTTTAGTGGTATTTATCATATTTACAAAAAAAACAGCACTGTATTACATATTACATTATTATTATTATTATTATTTACATTTGCGTTCTGTATAAATATGTATGTCTCTCTGTACATTGGTAGAATGTACACCCACATACTACTATTACCTCGCGCTTGCTATCAAGAGTACAATAACAATAGATGAATTATAACGAGACAGGTGGCTCTATACAATGGAGAAATATATTAAATAACTGTATTGTTTTATTAGCATTTTTATTAGAGTAGTAATAATTAGCAACTACAAGTTAATAAACAATAATTGAGACGCAGTAATTGAAAAATAATAATAATCAATGTGTTTTGTTACGAGATTTATAAATTACTAGTGGATTCGGAAATATACATTTTCTTCGACAATTTCTATCGAATTGAATTCTGAACTTAAACTATTTTCAAATTCAAATTATTTATTTAATGTTGGTATTTATAAATACACTTAAGAACGTCAAATATCTTTCATCTACCACTGTTTCTGAAAGTTGCCTTATAAAAAGAGGAGAAGAAACATAGAAAGATAATTTAGAAGTAGTTCGGTGGGATACATACGAAAAGAAGAATTATTATTACTTTTAATAATGATGATAATTTATGTAATTGATACTAATTTATAACTGATGATAAATAAATAAATAACTACACACTCATAGAACCACACTAGAATTCCCTTTGTCGTGGACGCCATAGACAAGACTATATAGATAGATAGATTAATATCCATAGGTAAATAATCTATGGACTTTAATAAAGTTCCAAGATATGCTTTAGTACTATTTCACAATGTGAGAGAAGTAATTTTAAAAATCTGTGCTATATGTTATTGGTGTTATAATAAGGACGGAAGTGCAGTCACTGCCAAATAATGCTTCATTGACGCAACATTAGTTTACAGTGTACACAAAATGGCCGGCCGTGCAATTTGTTAACGTATTTCTATATGTAGTTATGTGCCAGTACGGAGACAATGGTGCCAAGTGAATTTTTATTTTTGGCCGTTTACAATAATGAAGAAATATCGACGGTCGCGGCTTTGTAGCAATTGTTGATCATTTGTAGGTATTTTTAACCTATACTTTATGGTGTATGGCAAAAACTTATGATAGGGTTCTGTTATTATCGGTATATGATCGTGTTGGTTCATTACTTGTTTTTTTATAGTTACTTGAAAATATGGCTATCGATTGCTATTTATTATATTAGATTTTAATTTAAGATTGAAATAGGTTGATTAGTTCTCAAAATATCGTCCATATACATACGACCACGTGGTTGGTTATACTACGGAGCTTATTTTGAAGTGGCTCCGGCTGCGAAATGAAGTGTCAGGTTCAATTTTTGGCCAGGGTAACATTTATGTGACAGATATGTTTGTTAATGTTATTGATATGTTATGTGTGTTGTTCATACCATCCGCAACTCCTAATGCAGAAGTATGAGTGTATTAGCGTTTATTTATTTGTATTAAGTAATGGAGTAGATCACTTTTTGCCATCCTTATAAGAGCCTCAATAAGTTTAGTACGGATTTTCATGCGATTTTCACCAATACATTATGTGATTGATACGTGAGACTTACGTTTATTAAGTAAATATAGTAGATTTTATGATGATGTAAATGGCCTGATAATTTTGGATATGTTTACTAAAACCAAAGGATGATGTGTTCTGGACGAAATCGACGTCGGTTACTGATGATTGTGTTGGATAGTGTTGCAAGTCATTTTACATAATGTATTTGTCGGTGTGTTCCATTCTCTGTACGCGTATGTATTATGTTGTTATTTCGGCCCGCGTTGGCATCGCCTCAAGCGTCCACATCGGCCTGTTCACCTTCGCCTTTGCGCATAACACGAGTACCTTTGATAGTTAACTGAACGTAAATTAAATCTCTCATTTAATGCATATGAAATGGCAATGTGAATACTGTACGTATTACTGTATCTTTGAAAAAATATTACGCCTCTTTTACCGGCGGTGTCAATAATAAATTAATAACAATAATATCTATTGTATTAATATGAATATAAGTTTGTTTTTTACGCTTTCACACCAAAACTAGTCAACCGATTATCATGAAACTTTGTACACAGATTCTTGGAGGTATTAAAAGGACATAGGATACTTTTCATTAAAAAGAAAATGAAATGATCTTTGATATTTATTTAAGGGCTTCAACGCAGACGAAGCCACTAAAATCTATAAAACTAATAAATCTAAAAAAATTAAGAGTATTATAGTATTCTTGGTTATTTGAATAAGGTTGTGCAATAGCACTTCATACATTTTAAGATGTTTTTTAATCAATTAGAACATTATTTGCCGGTAAAGGTTCATTGGAAAGATACATATATAAAAGTATCAAATTGACGTACTTACAGGCTTTTCTAAACCTTAAATTTTTACTTTAACCTTCGATGACTATTGATAGGCAGAAGACGAATTTGAAATGTCTCTATTTTTCCTTTCAATTGATCACTTCAACTGTGTTTGTGGCGCCGGTACCTCCCCGTAATAAATTCATTATCGTTCGTACAATGAATGTCTTTAACTGAATAAATAATGGCGATTGTATTTTCCTTTGAAAACTTCGATAAACAATAAGGTTGTTTACTCCACGCGACTTGTATCACGTGAATCGTGAAAAACTACGACAAGAACCCGAACAGTTTTTTCTATCATTTTTGTATCGACTTGTTTCGATTACTCTTGAATGTTTTCATTTCCTAAATACTCTTGAAGAGTAAAGTAACTTACATTCGGATGTTTTTTTGTTTGGTCTAATTGAACTGGATTGTTTCGTTTTTCTCATTCGCAATGTTTCCTATTAAGAGTTCTAAGTCTTTTATATCTTGCTTTATTGATCGTTATGACAAGTGTATGAATCTATATTTACTCTCGTAAGTCGTTTACTGGGCCTGGTTTTAGCATTTGGATACTAAATTCACATGAATCGTTAAGAATTTCATATAAAAAATGTTCAAAAGTAATAGTGCGAAAGAAGCGCACAAAATTCTTTTCTATTTAAATATTTCGTGTATAAAACGAATGATTTACGTTAGTTCACACATATCGAAAGTAACTAAAAGTGGATCTGGAATGTGTAAAGACATAAAAACATATTTCAAAATTGCACACGTTTCGCTTTTACGTAGAAATGCTGTTAGTATTGTAGACAGCTCTGTGGGAGTACTAACTAAATCAATTCTAATCAATGTATTCAATCTTTCCAATGATACAATTGAAGCTCGCTGACTAAACGCGGTGAAGTTCCGTTTATTAGTATTGTGAATCGCTATAGGCTTTCATGTGACAAATCTGTTTGCTCTCTGCGATGTTTGAGTGCAAGTGTTAGGGATGAGTCAAGAACCAGGATTCCAGCCACGTGCCCTCAAGGTGGACACGACGCTCGCCAAGATTCCGGTTTTCTCAGAACTGCTGAAGGAATGCCGTTCTTGAAATATCCACTTCCATTAACAAGAATCGGTGATATCATTCTGTTTACTTCCCGTTCTTTTACTGTTCCATAATTTATCTGGTATGACTTGCGAGGGTTGTCGGAAGTGGATTCCGTTGTTTTAGATGATGTAAACAAGTCCAGTCAGTTTCAACTAGATTTATTTAAACTTCAACATTTTTTAATGTTTTACTTTGCGCTTTACAATCCAACATCAGGATGAACCATAGGGAAGCATTAACTTATATTTGATTAAAAAAACTTATTTTTAGATATCCTGTGAAGACATACATAATTTTACATCTAAGGATTCTTGTATTATTATTTGTTATATGTTATTTATACCTATATATCGGATTCATTTTTTATCTTACTATGTACAAGAACTTATATGCTTTTGTTTAGGAGCTTACTTTTGTTACATCTTAAAAGGTTATCTGGTAGAAATGTATGCGATAAGATCTCTTATTCGTCATTTTGCTCATCGGTATATCCTTATCTATGTAAAATGTTTTCTTGTTACCCCGTTATTGGCAGTGATCTAGTTCTATTTGGCTAAAGCATTGCCTCGTTAGTTTTCTCGCACTCGGAATGCGTTTGTCAAGGGCCTTTGCGAATGTTATGGTTTTGAAATGCGTATCGAATTTGAATCACTTGTCAACTGAAGTGATCTGGTGCGATGCCAACGACTCTCGCGCCTTGACCTCGCGGCATGTCGCTCGGAGTAAACGATAACGGTGGCCGTTGGACTTTGTAGCTGTTTGGCTACAACGGCTTTGTCACTTTCATGAGTGGTCAGCGATTACTGGTCATATTCATTATTAATTCGGTGATAAAATTTCGATTTAAAATTATATTCCTTGACGTCATCTATAATATCTTTCTCTTTACGTCAAAATTAATAGCGTTATCTAGAAAATTTAGGTTCATATTAGACACGTGGATGGATACTGTAACTGTATCCAAGAATATTTTCAATTTCCCGTTTATCAATTTTTTATCTTGAGTTTTCTGATTGAGCTCTTTTATTTAATGTACACAACTTAGTGAAATAAACTGAATCGGTTTTAGGATTATTACAAGTATCTCATCTACAGAATAATTCCCGAGCAAAGGTAAACGCTGTCGCTTTGCGTCCTTCTGTGCCATAATCTCATTATAGGAAATCCGATTATACTGAACCGGTGAAGCGAATCCCACGATATTATTAAAGGGAAATTTTAAATAAATTGTAGATTGCTTTGTTCAAGCTTATATTATTTTTCGTTAACAATTCCACACAAAGTTTTAATAAGTTAAAGAAAATTGCTTTTAAAATTGTTTTCCTTCGTAGCGCTGCGATAACTGTAGAGAGAAATTTGTTGTTTAAAAATTGCCAATTATAATTTGGCATAAAGACATCTATACTAAGTCCGAGTCATTTATGTGAAACTGTAACAGGTTCAAATCAGTACGTTGAATTATTTTTGGAAATTATATTATAATATGGTTCTGTCACCGGATTTGGATGATTCTCGGGATTTCTATAACAACGGTGCGGTGTTTATATAGAGTACTTTACATACTGGGAAATGTATCTGTGCCTACAGGATAACATACAAATATAAACTAAATAAGGGGCGCATTTATGTAATGCTTGATTAAATTGACTAGCATTTGGTTTGAGTGCTAATACTAAGGTTTAGGTTTCTCGAAGTGGAACAAGGACAAGGCCCTAATTATTTAAAATAAAAATATTTCTTTTTATAAGCTTTATTTAATAAATAAATAAATAATGTGTGAAAGGTCGGTCTTTATTGCGTTCTAAAAATAGAGCTGTCTCATGGGCCTGTCGTAACTCGTAACGCACAAATGCATCAAAGTCGCGATTGATGTCATGCTAATAATATCAGTAATAAACCGTGTATATCTCATGGGACCTCATTGTTTCGTGATAATTACTATTGAAATACTAGTTACGAATAAATAAATGCTAACATAGTCATATCCCTACGATAGGATTCAATATGTTGAGGGTAGCATGGATAATACAAATAACTAACACGATTCGAGAATAAATAACATAAATATCTGAACCGATCGGGAATCGAAACCGGAACCCCTATCTTTACAAGTAGGATCTGTACTAAGCTATGTTCAATTAGCTAAGTCAAGTACGTAAATGGTGAAGGTGCTGTATAGATTAGGCGTGAAAATTAAATCGAGCAACTTAAACAGCGATAAAAAGTATAGGTATTGTAACACTAATACCTTCTCAAGAAATTATAAGAAGAACAGGGAACTTTAAAGATAAGTATTAAAGAAATCAACAAACAATCAATAATGATAAAAATGCAATGTTTAGTTTTAGCCCCGTTACTGTTATATGAAAAAAAAGATATTGCATGCCCCGAAACTTCGTGAAGAATTCCATTACGCTTGCTTTGTCTAAGGAATCTTTGATAAATAGGTAGAATACTCATCATACTTCAATCAAATTTATCAAAACAATTAACATCACTATCATATCAAAACATTATCAAAATTCATCTACACACGTGAGTTGGGTTTGTAATCTTGCTTGGGATTGATCGTTGATAGAGAAGCTCAGATCCTAAGTGGTTCAAGTAGCACGCACGAAATTGATTCGTGTTGAATGAATGCCCTACTATAATTAGCGGTAGTAGTAATGATCTTATTTGCCCCAGCACGTGGTTGCGTCATCAGCTGGGGCATGCTGTATACTGCATCAGATCGGGATACGTGACCTACGACAACGTCAACGCAAGCAATATTACGTTTCATTTGTTTATTTCCACTATATTTAATTTGATTTTTAATGCGCCCAATGAAGGTCTTGAAATGGTCATGTCGTCGTATTCTAGTTTAATTCTATGAAGCTTGTCTTTATTATTTTATTTTCGAGATAAAACTTTTGGTCCGGTGTTCGAAGGATTCTTAACTTTGTATTTTTTTTAATACAATTGCTATTTTTTTGTTTCACATTTTGTGAATGCTTAAAAGCCGTTCCCATACTGAAGGTATATTCCCAAATGAAATGGACGGTACGCAATCACAAACACTTAAGCTCGCACTTTAATTAATCTTTTAAATAAATGTCTGTCCCGGGTATCGAATTTCCAGACAGAATCACTATTGACTGGGCTACATGATCGTTTTAGCGTAATTGAACATGTATATTTCATACTCTATATTGTTATAGGTACGATATACATATATGTTCATACTATTGTAAAACGAGTTGCCGATCACGTGGCGGTACTAATTTGAATGAAAATGAACGAATAACATTTCCTGTTCCGGTGTTAACTTCTTCCTTTGTCCTTCAAATTATGCAAGTACTACATTCAGTCACTCGATATAATGATAAATGTCTACGGAGTTTTGAGTCTTAATTATAATTTACTTCCAAATAAATATCAGTTTTTATAGAAAACATTACTACTTTATAAATTTGTTTTGTTTCAATAAATATTTATAGCCCACTGCAAGTCTAGAATAATCGTAGAACATATCTAGTATAAACATACAATTTGGAAACTGTTTAATGTATTATTAATGGTATTGCACGAAAATCCTTTTACATGAAATAGGCTTCGATAACTGCACGTTGTATATAATCAACTTACATAGGGTAAACGACGCGCGCCGTGGCCGCGAGCCAAATCCGAAAATAGATGTACACTTCGCTTTTCCCATCTCGCCATTACATTGTGGTCACGTGTGTTCGATGTGTTTGTATCACTTTTATCTTACCCCTCTTCGATTTCCCATTGTTTGTCATTGGTGATATACAATTTTAAATTTTATTCTATCGTAGTTTCGGATGTAGAAATTATGTTATGATTGAATATATTTTTCAAAGTGTTTACATCAACATTGTATACATTACAAAGAACTATATTGTCAAAACCATGTGTGTAATTTTAATTCCAAATCAAGTTCACCGTACAGTTTATGTATGCTTTGGGGCTGTTGAGTTATACCATTAACATTTCCATATTATGCTTTGTGATTTTTATAAATTTATCAAAAATTACTTCATACGTATTGTTCAGTTAATCACTGTAAATATTACGTATTTAATTAATATGACTTTATTCACTCTGTTCCCAGTAATATCTCTTATCGTTTGAATCACATGGAGCCGATCACGATTTATACTCGGTAAAACTTACGTTGACCTCCCGTCACACTGAAACGTTATTGACAAGTTACTATTAAAACAAGAATAATCTACTAGTACCATCAGACAACTGCGCTGTTTTTAGAATTAAAATACTACGCTCCACCTCGTCTGTCCTAGACGATTGTCATTGTTTTGATCTAACTCGGGCAATGTACATTCTGCTTACGATGACAAAATTCTGAAATGTCACTGTCGTAATTCGTATCTTTCCTGAAACTTAAATAGTAACGCCAATGATGGCTTTGATGTTATTGACAGATGTCATCGATTCATTATTGACGTCATTTATTTTGAAGTCTACATATTTCGTCATCGTTGACAAAATGTTACAAGTCGTGTAGAGGCCCTGACCTTGACTTCGGCTGTGACTAAGCGATGCTCGATCGATCGCAGGAAGTCGACGAAGGAGTGCACGGACCGTTTCCTGCACTCGCGAGGTTTCGCACACACTCTCCCAATGACCTTTAAATTGCTCGGTAATCCGACCGTTTGATTCTAATCCAATAGACGTTACATCCACATTGCTGCCGTTGTTGTCTACGATAATTATCAACGCGATGCACATTGTTCGGATATTGATGAATACACAATAAACTGAATTTGCATTGCAAATGTTTGCCTTTAATGATAGAAATGTAGTTGTACGAATAATTGGTAATGTTAATGATGTACTGGAAAATTTGTGTTTTGCGTGCATTGCGGTCTTTAATATTGCTACGTTATGTCGAAGGAAATGTAAATCCGTAGATATTTCTCTGTTTTGCTGTGTAAGTTGATTTCCTGAAATTTTGAGGACCATCGTCGGTGATACGTTTAGTATTACTGATGTCTATGGGTGAGGATCACTTACCATTAGCTTACCATCAGGCATGTATGATCGTTTGTCGAGTGTATACGTAGAAAACGCGTCGGTGATATTGTCCGTGTTACAGATGTCATGGCCGACGGCGATATGCCGTCATACTACATACATACATCCTTGAAGGATACCAAATTCCAAAGTACAAAATATTAGTTTTTTCTTTTAGTTTTCTTTAGTCTTTTATTTTAATTAATCTGTTAAGAATACCGTCACCACATTGCTTGACATCAAACAGCATTGGACGATGTTACGTCAGCTAACTAAAGGATATAGCGGTGGCGGAATGCTAGAAGCCAATCTGGCTGCATCACAGGGCCTGGAAGAACCCTTGGTCAACTTTGATAGGTTCCTGTATTTTCTTTCGTATTAAAAAATATGAAGGCAGTTTGTATTTCTCATTGCTAAGTATTATATATACAATATTCGAATGTAATGTAATCACGATAATATGTATGTACCTACCTACTTATACCTGTTAGTTAATATTACCAACCAAAACATTCATTTCTATATTGCACAAAAATAAATAAACAGCAAACATCCATACTTAATAATAATAATTTATATCCATTAATTAATATTATAAATACGAAAGTGTGTTGTTTGTATGTTCGTTTATCTTTTTATCTAAAAATGGAACGATGGATCGCATCACATATATTTGGCATAAAAAAAGTTAAAAGGCTGGAGAGTGCCATAGGTTCCTTTTTATTCCGGAAGATATCTAACCTTCATGGGAAATCAAGCTTCAATCACATAAGCGCTATAGATGCCATTACAAAAGGAATTCTAAATTTGTTCTCAATCACACTAACACGAAACGCGTGATACAAAAATGAACTTCATAATATTGTAAAATTTTAGGTTGATATTTAAGTACCTTTAGTAGTTTTTGACTTTCGTTAAGTGAGCTGTAAGTTCCTAAGACGAAATAAATAATTTGACTTTGACTTTGACT
>DWJN01001767.1:0-16956 GCA_018248895.1 Carystus phorcus
TAAACCTTGGCTTAAAGTATAGTATGAAAGATAAACCTATACTTGATAGTCGTGGTTTAGACCTTATTTTGTAATAAAGCACTATAAGTTAAACTTTTACTATCAACATACATACAACGTCATTACGCAATTTATATGATACGAAGTGTTGTCGCGAGACTAAGTACTCGTATTTACTAAATTTCAAAATTTTAAAATTGAAATTAATTAGAGTCCATGGGCGACGAGTGCTAATATCAGTAATTCGTATCCAAAATATCGTCGATATATTACACAATACACTATAAATAAGTCATATTAAGACATTATAGGTGAAAAAATTATAGATATCGCTGTTAAAATATATTGCAGAATAACTTTCGCGAGGTCATATAGTTTATATATAAATTGTATGCTCTTATTTTCGTTCTATGAACATCGTCTGTTCAGGACGTGTATTTTCGAACGGAAAAGCAAACGACCCCCTAATCCATCATGTCTCCGCGAGTAACCTCAATCGGTTGATGCACAAGACGAATAGCTTGCCATAACAACCACGGCAGATAACCATAATGTGACAGCATGATCGTCTGTCACGTCGGATAATAAATTGAGCAAAAACCTCCACTAAGCTTACAGGGTCTGAGTTTATTGTACAATACGTGGTCAAGGAATGATTGTATCGAAATAATATTGGTGGATATAACAGTTTATAGTATTGGCGCGATAGATATGAATCTCGTTCGTTTAGTCCACAAATTGTTATCATTAGATTTTTTATACATAACGTAGATAAAAAAAGTCTTTATAATTATGTATAATTCTCCTATTTGTGAATGTCCATAAAACCTCTAATTATTAATGTAAAAAATAATTTAAAAAATTCAATTCAGTGTTCCCGTTAGGTTATATTGTAGGTGTCTTTTAAGTTAGTGCGCTTCACTATACAAGGCTACATCTTTGCTTACCATCAAGTAGTCAAGCACCTTATACAGTGTAAAAAAATATTTCTGTATTACTAGGGTAAAGAATACGTGTTATACAAGACGTTAAATTTGTACATCGATAACATCCGCGTTACGCAAAGTGACAACAGTAAAGTGGTCCTTATGTTGTAAACAACCATTGCGGATTTTGAATAAACAATAGGGGTACAATTTGTAAGCGATTGACTTTGGAACCTTTAAGTATTTGACAGAAAAACATTACCGGTGTCAACTCGATGATTCATGCGACGCAACGGTTACTTTTTCGACTGTCGTTCGAAGGTTCTTGGATTCGATTCCTAGTGAATCAAATTCTTTTATGATGAGTTTAAATTTATGTTCTCAATGTAACTATTCATTCTTGTCCTTTTATGTATCCTTGATATTTCAGTACTATTTTAATTTAGGTTACTACAATGAATTTCCACAATATAATGGCTTATACTGTACTAAACTATTTATTATTTATACACAAGACATACAAGAGGCGGATTTAATGGAAAGTGATAATACCTATATTTTCGTCTTTTAGATTATGATGTTAATAAAAAGTTATTAATAAAAATCTTTATATTTAGATTACTTTATAAATAAAATGAGATGTTTCATTCATATAATCTATTAAATATGTAGTAGATTGGTACATTTATTTTTGTTACCTTTTAGAAACCTTTAAACATTAGCTTTCACATCTTTCGTAGAGGTTTTAATAAATATATGTGGTAGTGCAGAACCAGTGCAAAAATAAATCCCAAAAATATCTAAACACAATACTTAGTATCCGTCAACATACGTCAGATACGACTTATAATTCTTGTATACGCTCTCTAAGCTCTTAACTTGCGCTGTTCGGTTAAGCCCACGAGATCCGCAACGTTGCGAAATCCCACTGTATTCCGGATCTACGAAACATAAACAGATATTTGTTGACGTAAAAATACCCCGGATCTCTTCAGCTCATTACTTATGCATAAAACAAAATTTTGAATTGAGATTCCTACTAAAGCGCTAAATACGTAACGATTCACGTAACTTATCAACCAGTATTCATTATGTGAGTTAGAGCGAAATTGTGGGTGGTTAAAAGTTGTGGTGTTTTTTAGGGAAAATCAATGTAAGGAGACTAGATTTCTTTTTATATATAGATAGATAGAATTATTTTCATCATGCATCATGATGCAATATGCAAAGAAAATTCTGATGCTTCTTTGTGAATACGTGCAACTAGACTGGCCTTGTCCACGTAGGGTTACGCAAATATTATAACACAGAAACACTCAGACACACATAAACACACACACACTCACATACACATATACATGCTCTCTCGCTCTCTCTCACACACACGTATACTCTCTCGCTCACACACACACACATACACACACACACAAAAATACACACATATTACGAAGTAATTTCCAAGCGTGCAGTATTTTCCAATGTGTTTTCTTTCACCAAATCAATTTTTAATACGCACGAATTGCGTACTTCTCACGGCTTGGTTTTTACGTTACTACAGAACTGTCGCTACTTAATCAGTTGAGTCAATTAATGCGATGCGATTTAATTGAGAAAAATTATGCAGGAACTAATCTCACTCCTAAATCTCATTTAGGAGATAATATTTCCATCTGAAAAAAAAATAATGAGTAGTATCTTAATGCTACTGTAACGCGACCTTGCTCTTCTTATAATTCCTTATCTGCGAAGCGCGAACTCTGAAACGATGTCTGATCGCGGCAGATAATTATGTGACAGATAATGATAATATAATTCTTTTTTGTCTGCATAATAATGTGTCCCGTGCACTATATATTGAAAATAATTAATATATAACACACACAATTAATCTTCCAAACGCTTTATTCAACTTTAAAAACGAACGCGGAATGCTCTGTAAAAACTATAGTTTATAACACTTGTTTATAGTTTAGTGCTCTGTGCAGGCACAGGAATTAGTGTTGCCAATTCAAATTTAGAATATGTACTACGATATTCTGAACAGAATTAAAACATAAGACCTCTTATACGGGCAATAAAAGTTCATATGAAAAAAGGATATCGCAGCGGACGCGGGACGTCCGCTCGACAGACACGAGTAAGACAGACCGGTCGCCGCGCGTCCACCCAACATACGAGTGGTTAATAAGCTTTTTACTACGAAATATAAACAAGCTTTTTTACTGCCAGTACGATATTCGCATTGGAAGAAATTAGATGCGCTAATTTTAGTTTATTTTACTTTGCGACTTACGGACTATTCAATGTTTTGTGTAATTCCATGTGTTGAGTTCAACACAACGACACTTTCAAAATCATAAAACATTGAACGCTGTTTTCGGCTTTATAGGTCGTTACTTGTAATCGACTTTCTCAACGATTAACAACTGTGATTCAAAAAAGCGTTTCAATTTAAAGTGTTTTGTTAAGCATGCTTAGAAGAATAAGCGCAACGTTTAAACGCGTTGATAGTAAAAAGCCGTTTGTCACATTTATATTTACAACAGAGTTGGTTGGTGTAGTCTCTCTATGTCAGTGTTGCCAGATGGAATCTGAAAGCTGCAGTAGAAAATTTTGTTAAAAAAAATCTGTAGGACGAGACGAAAATCAATTATTTATAAAATATCATATTGCTAATGTATACGTTCAAGATATATTTAGGAGTAAAATATTTTTAACAACACAAGAAATTCTATTCTGGGACCAAAGAACATTATTTCTCGTAGCAAAGCAAGGCAAGCGCGTAAATTCATATATTACCTATCTAATATGCTAGTCTGTGCAGCGTAATATGTCACTGTCATTTTGAGTTATACCATTGTATTGGTGGCGTTTATCATTTTTCTGAATAGACAGATTTTTAATAAGTGCAATTTCCCATTTATCGACATTTCCAGTTAACACTACATTAATACTTCGCAATCTTTGTCTCTAACGGTATTTTGTCACCGATATCCAATTATATAATTCATAAACAATTTAATTTCACCCAATAATGTTACATACCGAATAATAACAAGCATTAGTGAGCATTGGATTCCAAAGATCGATAATTTAAACAATTGTGTTATTAAAATGAATAAAGAGAGAAGGGAACCGGACTACCCAACCGAACTCGAGTCGCAATTCATTCTTCGGTTACCCGAGGAACCATCAAAAGCTCTACGGGAAGTCTTGAAATCTGGCGAAAATCTTAAAAATCGTCTTACCATTCAGATAGAAAGTGACATGCGAAATGGCGAAGTGCGTTTCGACCACTGGTTGATGCATGGCAAAATTGTCGATTTACCTACAATAGTAGAGTCTCTGAAAACTATAGATAACAAGAGTTTTTACAAAACTGCTGATATTTGTCAGATGATGATATGCAAGGATGAGCCTGACCAGCAGCCAAATGAAGAGGAATCACCTGCGAAAAATAAAAAGAAAGATCCTTATAAAGTCGACAAAAAGTTCCTTTGGCCACATGGAATAACACCCCCAACAAAAAATGTAAGAAAGCGTCGTTTTCGTAAAACACTAAAAAAGAAATACGTGGAGGCACCCGAAATAGAAAAAGAAGTGAAAAGATTATTGAGGGCTGATAATGAAGCAGTAAGTGTGTCATGGGAAGTCATCAAAGATGAAGATGATCAATCCAACCAGCCCGTGCAATCTGTCCCAGAGCCAAGCATTCCGACTATACCCAAATCGGAAAAGAAACATAAAGAACGTGTTTACAAGAGAGAAACCATAACATCCAAAACTGTGAATGCTTCGAAGGAACCTTCTAATGTTGTTGACATTTTTGGTGGCGCTGTAAGTGACAGTGAAGGGGAAGATGACCATGTCAATGTAGAAATGGTGGAAGGACAAGTATCACCTTTTGATGGACGCATGTCTGATAACAACTCTATGCTCAGTCTTGAAGGCAGACGAGACAGTTTTTCAACATCGTTTGATTCACAGATGTTCCACACTCCTCAAACTAAAACACACAGTAGTAAAAAATCCTCACGATCAAGAACTCCAACACCCAGCACTTCAGGAATGTCTAAGAGTGGAGCTATATCCTCGGAAGATGATGAGTATCAATCTCGGGACATGAACAAGGATAACGATAATATGAGTCTGAGGATTGAACAACTCAGAACTGAGCTGGAGGAATTAAAACAAAGGCGTCAAAGAACCCAGCACGAAATTGCTGGAATGGAGAACTTAGCTCTGAGACAGCGCTTCCAAGATATTTTGCATACTTTAAATCAGGATATCATGTACAAAGAAATGGAATATCACGGTATGATAACTTTGCAAAATTCAGAAGATATATAGGGTTTGTATTAAATTGTTTCAGCGCTGTAATAATGTTAACTGTGTTGTATAATGTTATTGCTGAAACAATTTGTAAAGACTTCTAATTGTGTACCTTGTGGTGTGGTATATATCTAACGTTTTATTATATACATTTACATAGACTATTTTTATTGCCGAAGTAATTTACTGACTTCTAAGTGTACGTATGGTGATATATAAATGTGTAATAATTGTAGTGTGCACTTATATAGATTTTTAACTTTATTTACATTAAAACTTAATGTAGCTCACAATGCAATTAGTATTGAATTTTAAACACTTTTTAAAGATTTTATTTATTATATTAATTAAGTTCTACTATGTAAATGCCATGTTTTGAACAACAGATTTTATCATCTCTATATGTAAAGTAAGTAAGGTTTTGGAAGTAATTTGTTTCCTAGGTCATTTACAATTCCACATATTGGAATGTTAATATAGTAGGCTATATCAAAGTTTGAATAAACTGTTATACATAGATTTGTAGATATTAAAATTGAATTATTGTCTGCAGTTTATCAAAATATTATATATTATGTTAGTAGCACAATACTCTATGAATAAAGTATTTTGCACATCATTTTTACTTTATTTTATTATTAACATTGTAACCTGTCTATCAATATCCAATCCTCATAAGAATTAAACATTTGGAGTATGCTATATGTCTTCTCGGTAATGAGAACTGTGCCCTGTGAGCCATTAAGGGGTTGAAGGCAGACAATGATGGTATCTAAAATTGTAGACTGATAATAGGAAATATCAAGATAATTTTCGGAGCCTATCTTTTGGTATAAACACTGCAGATGCTGAACAAACAGTATTGGATTATACATATTTTATTTATACAAATATACATTTTTATAGGAAAGATTTATACAAATATTCATTTATAGGAAAGATGGAAGGAAGATATGGTCTTGGATTTTATTTGTAATGTTTTCATGAAGTACATTTACCTTACCCACTCTGAAAAAAGAGAATTTCATATTAAAATTTTAACATAAAAATATCTCCCAAAGTAATATTTAAATTAAGGCAATGCTGATAGTCTCCTACTTGTCTTCATGCATGTTTCTTCAAATCAAAAGTAAATCAACCTTTACTAAATTCTACCAATTAAGACTTGCGTACAATGAGGGTAAAATTAATTTTGTATCTTTGTATAGTTGTTAAAAAAATCCTATCACAAATTTTGAGGAGCAATCAGATCAGTACTATTATATTTCATTAATATATTCAACACAAAGTAGGGATAGGCATCAGCACCATATCCATCCCAAGTATCTTAAGATGTCAGGATTCTAGATCTTACAAAAGAGAAACTTGGATTATTTATTGGATATATAATAAATAATGCCATGAAATAAATAACGCCACACACTCATAGCCCCACACTAGGATACCCAGTGTCAGGTGCCATGGACAACAAAGAAAGACAATTATGTACACACCTGTTCTCAAACAGAAAATTGAACACATTCAAATTCTGTCTTGCGAGGAATCAAACCCAGAACCCTTTGAATGGTGGTCTGGTGTGGTACTACACAGGTCATCAATGAAGGATAACTAGGCAGTGCTTGTATAATAAAGGATAGTAAGGGAGCTGGATAGCAGTGATCTTAAGCATCAGCATGAGCGAGGGTTTTTAAATATGTCTGTATTATTATATGAATCTATTATAATAGATATAAGCAGCATGCAAAATAAGTTTAGACAAGTAACTTAAAAAAAGTTTATTTACAAGTACCCACAATATGCCTCTAGTGCCTACCCTAAAAATATTCAAAGATTACTTAAAACTGGAATTTGAAATTTTACTTGCTAATTACAACATAAATAATACCAATTATTGTTACAATAATTATATTTCTATTTGGAATTATAAACCTTAAAATGATACAACATGGACTGTAAATAAATTTTACTGATAAATAAGTAAGAAATACATTAAAAAGTAAGATCTACACCACTACGTAGTTCAAATCATAATATTTGAATATCAAGTGAGGAATACATGACTGTAATTTAGCACTTGACTTGTTGCTTTTGCATAGCAGCAACTTGTTCGTCCTTTTTGCGCTGCTTTTCCCTCATTAGTTCGGCATCCCTGCGTTTCCTTTCAGACAACGATAGGCCAGTTTTCTCACTAGCAGTCTTTTTCTTCTGCATTTCCTGCTGCTTCTTCTGATTTTTAGCTCGTGCCAAATCTCTTTGATTTCCACGGGTCATTATAGCTATGATGCCAGACGCCGATAAACAATTTAATGTATTTCAGGCAAGTATGGACGATACGCTAGTCCGGCCGAAACCTAGGACAACGCACCGCCCGGCTTGTCACCTATATGGAGATGTTTAAAGCAACTTAAAGAGAAGAGACGCCTTACAAACGTAATATATGCTTCTTATTACTAACAGGTCCTAGATTTCCTTTGAAATCAATATTTATTTTTATAACGAATATTCCGAAGTTTATTTAGCAAGCAGACTGGCAGAATTTGACAGATAATCAAGTCTACCAAACCAAAAGTCCAAAACTAAACCAATAACATTAATGATACCAGTATGGGTTAAAAGTAAAGACAAAGCAAAAAAATCTATGGTAGTTAAAAAGCTCCCGAATAAAATAAATAATTTGAGTATTCAGTGTCGTCTGGGTATTTGATTCTTTTTATTTGATGGCTTATGCATAAAACAATTTTTATAAGTGATGAACCGTATAATAATAACATAAATATTTTACTTTTATTATATTTTTTAAGGAAAAATAAGATTTTCTTTGTGTACCTAGTCTAGCGATAGATAAGTAACTATTCTTCGAATAACAAATGGTTTTCGTCTCGGAAGGGACATCAAAGGTACATCATGTATTATTTTAAAACCCCTTTACCCTTTAAAGTGTACTTCTTTGACAATGAGCCATTTAAACAAGGTTTAATAAACCTTGTAGAATTCTGTAGATCAAAGAAACGGTATCAGAAATTAGTATTTTGTTATATTTGTATTCATAAGTTTAAAACTTTCTTTATCTAATTAAAAAACTTCCATGAAACTATGCACGCAGCAGGTGTTCAAAAAATGTCTCACACTCTCTTCAAACTCTCTCACTGTGCAATTTGCATTCCATAGGAAAAATTTCTCTATGGTTTTTATTGCTTTTTTTACCTGTGTACCTACCTACCTATTTTACTTGATTGATAATCGAGCCGAGCAAGAATAGCAAGAGCAAGATCTCTTTCCGCTATAAAATATGTTTCATCCTGTGGTTTCATGTTTCATTGAGTGAATTTGAAAATTCTAGTTATTTAGATAGGACTGTTTCAGTTTTGTTAGAAAAGCAAAGTTGTCTTAGGCAGTTAAGATAACGGAATATTGTTTTTAATTTCGAAATAGGCTTACGTACATGCTACATAAATTCACATTCATAATTTTCTGTAACAAATTTATTATTCAATAAGCGGGATCGTGGCGACTAGCGAATTAGATTTAATGAACATCTTTGACGTAGAACCTCCATTCGGAGTTCTCGGAGCTGAGAGGGGTAGGGGTCCTAGAATGGATTTTACATTGCACGCATATCCTCACGTTGTGGTTGGTAAGGCGCCAGCGTTACGCCCCGGGGAGAAAGCTGGTAGCAGCGACGCGCGACGTCAGTTTGATTGTTACGTACGTGTCCTGAAGGAGTTGAATTTGGATGTGATCGAGGTCGATTTTGGGGTAGAATTTCCCGACAACATTTTTCTCGAGGATTTGGCTATTGTGTGTCATGGCATTGTCTTGCTTCTAAAGCCGACATCTACTGAAGAAGAGCAAGTGGTAAGAGTTATATACACCTCCTGTATTATCAAATATTGAAAGATAAGTTTGGTATACCAATCATGTTGGTGATTGATATGAAAATGTTATGGTTGGATTGATCTGTCTGGATTGGTTGTTGTGGAAATGCAATATAAATCTGTGGTTACATAGGCAGCTGGAAGATTTATGAGAAAGAATGTGAGGTCTTAAATTTAAAAGCTGATAGACGTTTGAGGTGTGTAAAAACTAAATGATCTAGTAGGTATTATTTGTAAGTTTCTGAAGAGATAATTTAAAGATAATTTTGCTTTAGTTATATAGGATTTTTAAAATTTAATATTATTGAAATGTAACGCAAATCTGTAGCATTTGTGATGTCTGTGATATGTTGTAACTCGTAGGTTTCTAATTGATGTAAAAAGAGGAGTTAGAATTTGGAAGGGTTTTGAATAGAGAAGAACACATAGGGCTAGATGAAAAAGAAGAGTAGTTTTTATAGATTAGGTTTTGAAGAGAAGTTGTTATGTATATTTACATGATTTGTTTTATAAGAGAAATTATTTTGTTATAGAATTGTAATGCACATATAAGTTCTAAAAGTTATAATTTCTACCAAAACCCAAACCTGTAACAAATATAGTGTGCATATAGTATATAAATCTGATGAACTTTATCCCAGCCCCCACACTACACGCAGTTGTGATGTCTCATACTTATAGTATGTTAAATCCCCACCGGGATTTACACTTCACTCCTGCTGATCCTGATTGCACTTCACACCTGAAGTGCAACAATGAATTACTTTATAGTTGAGTAAAGATCTGAGATACTTTAATGTCCATTAAACAAGAAAAGTGGAAAAGATCTATATATAGAAATTTTTCTGTGAAGTACCAGTGGTTTCATAAGGAACACAAATCATGTTTAACTAATAATAAAATTTATTATATTAAGTTGTGCCCCCATGTCATAAACTACCTATCAGAATTCTAAGGTCACATGGGAAACAAACATATTTACAGGATAAAAAGTTTTCTATGCACTATTCCGGACTATAGTCTGTTCCAGCAACAAATATCCATCCAGATTTTTCATTTATAACAATAAAATTAAATGGGGCATTAGTAGAGTATATGAAAAATCTTGCAAACCATAAATACCATTTGTTTTGTAAGTAACAAATCTACTTTAAATCCAAAGTCTTGGAATAGTATCACTACTTTCAAACAACCATTATAATTGGACTGATTATACCACTATTGAAGTTAATTATTTAGTTCGCTTTTATATTGAACTGCTGTTTCTAAGCCAGTTATCAAAATTGTATGCAGCAAACTTTTACCATGTGTAATTAATTAGGTTTATTAATTTCAGATTAAAGTACTCAGGAAGGTTTTGCAAAAAGATTTACGACAGACAATTGTTGAGGTCACTGATCCAAATGCCAAGCTTGCTGGTTCTGATGTGCTGTTTACAGGTAAATAACCAATTTTTCCTATCTAAGAATAGTATTTTTGTAACCTCACTCTTAAACATTTTTAGAGGTCTTGACTTATCTTATTATAAACATGTTGCAATAGTTGAAGAGTTTTCACACTTATAATATCTTCTTGTATTCAGGACGTGAGTTCTTTGTGGGAATATCTGAAACCAGTAATGAGGCTGGTGCCAAAGCTGTAGCTGAAGCATTTCCCGAATATCCTTGCACTCCTATTACGGTATGACTTATTTCAACTTATTGTAGTTACTATTTCTATTATAAAATCTTGTTATTTGACTTCATGACAACTTAATTATTCTGGCTGTGATTATGCAATATTATTTCTATCTTATAATCTGAAAGCTTGTGTGTGTGTGTGTTTGTGTTTAGGAGAATTGTTTAAAGAAGTGAAGAAATAAGTCTTAATAAATATTTATAAATGGTACTGCAGTTACATACAAACTAAATTATTGTTATAAACATGGCATTTGGTGTAATTTCTTTTGTCATTTCTCTTTATAATTTACGTTTTGAAAGGAAAATGAACAAGTGTGAATAGTGGATACCATCTTTTTACATGTACATATTACACATACATGTTACACATTACATATTGATTTAATTTACATTCTTCAACATGTACAATACTATCATTTACACAGGTACAAAGATATCAATGAAAAATAAAATTTGGTTACTAAAATTAAAATTGTTCCAGTGTATTAACTATGATGATATAATGATTTAACAAAATAATAAAGTTCTAAAACATTTTTCACTATTGCTTACCATGCCTCTAGTTGTTTAAGTTGGTCAATAAAATTGTTTGTCATTGCTGAGTATCAACTACATACATAATATATGTTAACTTTTTACTTCAGATGCCAGATGAAGTGCACCATTTGAAGAAGTATGTCACCGTGGCCGGTCCAGACATTCTTTGTGTGGCTTCTTGTGATGACACCACAGATATTATTAGGAGGATGGAGCGAGAAGCCAATTATTTATACAAGACTCTTACTGTAGTTGAGGAAGAGGCTTCTAACTGTCTCTTTGTGAACGGGACCCTGATTCATCGAGCCATTGAAGAGATTCCAAAATCTTTTAAGGTTAGTAAAACTAAAGTTTTATTGTTTTACTAGCTTTATGTATGTTATCTTGCAGCACATACAAACATTTCAATACTATTGAATCGAATTCTGAATCTACACCTTTTTAAACCTGTTTAAACACACAGTAAAACATTTGAAAGGAAAATGAACAAGCGTTAATAGTAGGTGCCACCTTTTTACATGTACACATTACACATACATGTTACACATTACATATTGATTTAATTTACATTATTCAACATGTGCAATACTATTATTTCACAGTAAAAAAATCATTAAAGTTGGTCTAACCATTTAGGAGTTCAGTAACATACTCACAATCAGAAGAATTATATATATAAAGGTAGTGTGTTTGTAATATGTAGCGATTACTAAGAAATGAGATGTAACAGTTGCTGTTATAGTTTTAGAAGCATTTGCGATTGTTTAGATGGAAATACACATTCAAAGAGTTTTTATAACATTGGTTTCGCGGATTAGTGTGTCTGAACATAATAACATATGATTTTTATGTTTTATGAAAATAGCAGCACGTAAAATACATTTTCTATTGGATCAGCTTCTAAATCGAATCAAATCAAATTGTTTATTGTGGACAGTAGGCAGGGAAATGGATGTTAAACATAAGATTATAATTATAGCTACGTCCTGCTTATGTAGGCATACAATACTTAATTTGTTAAAAAAACTTATCATTAATATGGAAATGGAAAGTAGAGTTCTAGAGTTAAATGAAGATAACATTAACAGAAACTGAAATTGTTAGAAATAATGGGGCTTAAAACTATTTTCATCAGAACACTAAAATAAAATAAACGTTAACATTTATCGTAAAGTAACATTTAATGTATGTTCAAATATTTTTTGACGTGACAACGTCTTATAATTCGATGGAGGGGGCTGCATGCACCAAAAAACATGACTCATGCGGCGTTACCTCGCTCTGAGGCGTTCCATTTAAGGCTTGAAGTGCAAGAGAGAGGCCGGAACGAGCGACAAAGAGGCACAATCGGCTTCCGCGTTCGATAGCGTTCGACATCTCTCTCTCCTACTTGAGTGAGCGATGCGTCCGCGTGGATAGCTGCTATACAATAATACATTTACATGTTGTCGTCAAGTATGAAGTGCAGTGAATGTGGTGGAAACTCGATCGATTCCATTGTGATTTCCATTTACCTCCTTCTCTATATCCATACAATCTATCAAACAAATATTTTTTTTTGATAAATGCAACCATTACATCACTATTTTCTTATGACTATGTCACGTTCAACTATCTGCAGTAAACCGATTTTACAGACAAACGATTTTTAATATAATTTCAGATTTTCTGCGAGAGAATTGACTTCGCTCGTCGCTCCATTTGCTTCTCGGAGCTCGCTTCGATATCAACTGGACTGACTGCTTGCTCCCTCTTGGTACGGAATCCTTAAAGAACTCGTTGATACTTTGTTTTCTTATGCCTAACCTTAAACCGAAAAGTAAATTGAAGGATAATTACTCTAATATAACACTGTTCACGTGGTGTTTATTCGCATTTAATTTTTGATGTGAATTTGGTATCATACTGGCCACAGTACTGTGTGTATTTACTTATTATATATATACTCTTATGCCGATAATAATATGTATCCAGCGCTTATAGAAGTATTGGAACGGGATTGTTTAGTACAGTCACCAGCAATTAAATGTATATTATTAGGTTTCTAATTCATTTAAACAGTATGATGCAAGAGTAAACAGGCTTTGTTTCAAACTAAGTGGCATTAATTTTTGACAAAATAATAATGTATTATATACGCATTAAAAATAAGGTATCAAATTCTTTAAACGCATTTTAATTGAATTGAGTTTATTGTGATCAGCTTTGCTAAGGCGAGTAGCTTTCACGTTAATAAGATGGACTGAAATTAAATCTATCTAACAATTACAATATGTCCAAATTGACATCGGATACTTTGGCTTTGGATGTTTGCAAGAGTCGTAGAACCAATTTCTTATGATATTTTATTTAGCTGTAATCTAAGACATTAGCACAATGTTTACCTCAAGTCTAGTTAGTGCATTGAGTACCCAATCCCCAACCAGCAAGACTGATATCCAATCATTTAAATAACAGCTATCGTCCTACTCTATATTATTATGATAGTCTATTTAATTCCAATTAGATTATAGTTAACTACCCATACATTCCTAAATATCCGTTTTTCCTATTATAATCAGGGTTGTCGAATAGAATATAATCGATATGTATTCGAATAGTGATTCAATGCTGACGAAATATGTAACGGAATATAAATAAGGTAACGAATAAAAATACTATGATTGCTTTCACCATTCGTTGTGGTAAATTTTTTGTTAATGGTAATTTTTTTGTTAATGGTAAATTTTTTGTTAATGGTAAATTTTTTGTTAATGGTAAATTTTTTGTTAATGGTAAATTTTTTGTTAATGGTAAATTTTATTAATTGGTACATGTGGTGAAACAATAATTTTCGTTACCTATCTCGTCGGTGTGATCTGATTTTAATCTGGGAGATTTAAAAATAACCGGATTCGAATTGGTATTTTCTCGCTAATATTATAGGTGTGAGCGAGAAGGAAAGGGCTAGTGGCTTTGCGCCGTAATTAACTATTTTAATTAGACGGCCCAAATATATAATCCATTGTGTTTACAAAAATCGTAGAAACCATGTACCTGTATTATAACTAAGTATATTACCCATATTATTTAATTAAATTCAAGAAACAAAAAGACATATTATTATGACATGTACGCAATTGTTTTCTTTCAAACTTTGTTATATTTTTGCTTATTATCTTACCTTAACATCACAAAGAATATAATATTCACGTTTTAGTGTTTCAATGTAATTTGAATTTTTTATTTAATTGTGGATTTTTTTATGGTATTTATAATTCATTAGTAACTTGCCGTCACTTACAAGCCAGATCTTTTACGATTTTTTATATTGTTTATATGGGATTCGATCTCATTGAATTCAATTTATACATATATCTGGTATGTTGATCCATAATATACTATGTAATCATATTTGGTATATTTATAACTTGTACCATAACATTTTAAACTGTAGATTAGTGTACTGAGTATGAAAATACTGTTGCATTTTACTTTTTTTTTAATGCAAGCGAGTTGTGAAATGTAAATACCATATTGTATTTTTTGTTTCAAACATTGTACTTTTTGATTCAGAGGATGCACAAATACTAACGTACCTTTCCAGGCCTAGCCAATTAGTAAAGTTGTAGGAGATTCGTCTATCTCAATACAATAGTAGAGGTTTAGTACCGACGTTATAATTCATCACAAGCGACTTCCGCGGTACGATCTTAGTAATGGTAAGAATCTTAAATAGTAAATAGTAATGGTAGGAATCTTGATTGGTAAGAATCTTTAACGGTAAGAATCTTTAATGGTAATAATAATGGCATGAATCTCGAATGGTAATGACGTTGGTGAATTATAATTATGGTTTAATTTATAATACCATGCTACTTACCTTTGCGTAGTACCTTCACACCTATTTACATGTATCATCACAATCCGTAACGTTACAATTATCTTACCGCGGAATTTGTGACGCGTTTGCGTAGGAAATTTAATTTTGTTACAATTAATTGTTCTAGAATACTAGATGTATTGACATCGTCACAGCATGTTTTTATTTTATAGTTTGTGTAAGTTTTTTTGAACTGTTTCACTGAGAAAATTGTATGATTCCAAAGTAATATATTGTATATGTATAACGTATTTCATGTTGTACAGATTAATTACGCTTGTTGGAAAGCGGTTGATGTTATAAAATTTTATTGTCAGAATATATTCTGTTCGTGTCATATAAATGTTTATATAAGCATTTATTATTTGATTAAAAGGTCTTTAAGTGCTTTTATGTAAAATGTTATAGTGAAATATGTCGACATTCCTTTGCAAATAGAAAATTAAATATGTACTCTTTTCTTTAAAGTCTTTCTCACATTGTTAAAGTTATTTATATGATAAATAAAAACATTTTCTTCTGTGAAATAATACTCTTCTTAAGAACATTTTTTTTCGGTAAAATGCCGTGATGGTCGTTTTGCCGTTAATGATTTGAATGCTTGGTAACTTTTAGGGTAAATTCTTTTAAATAGTGATTCACAAGAACATGACATTTAAAACTTTATTTTTTATTGTTTAGTCTAAACGTACCTAATATATTATGATAAAATTATTCGAGTAACTTTAAAAAGACAATTATATTGTTATACAGCATTAATATAATAAAAACGTATTTACGTAAAATAATTATTAGTTGCTATTATCGCTGGAGTTTATTATATTGCGAAATAATGTACTATTGGCGTTTATCAGAATTTATAATAGTAATATAGTTCGTTTAATTAAAGTTGTCACGTACAAGAATTTCACATATTGTATGGATTAGGGTACTAAGCGATGTCACACTGCAAGTGAAAGGAAAAACCGATCTATCTCTTTCGCACGCTAAGTTTATGAGCGTCATAGATATTGTTATTGTTTTGTTTTTACTATAATTTTGAAAGAGAAAACGATGTTTTGTTAGAAATTGTTCATTAATTTAAAATCGATCGCTAGAAATTTCTTTTTAATTACATATATAAAAGTATTTTTTAAACATTCTCTATTAAAGATTACATTGTTGTATTGCCAACTATAGTTAATTGATCTATAATTTACAACGTACCGATATAAACGCTTTGGTATTGGATATGGCGTTAAAAAATAATTCTGCACATAATTATTTTAAGTAACAAAGATATTTATTATTTAATTTATTTTGCACTTTGAAATAAAAGTTAAAAGAGCAACAAAGTTGTAGGTTATGATTGGCTAAATTTGAAAATGTATGAAAGTCAGATTTGCCTCATACATTTTGAAATAACCAAATGACATTGGAATTTTTTTAAGGCTTTTTATTTTCCTATACAATAAATAATTTCTGAACGTAAGCATTTATTGTGTTACTGTGTAGCGTTTTTTGGTCTGAATAATTATTAGGTATTCTACGTTATCTTCTTAATATATATAAATTACGTGTCACTGTGTTTGTCCGCGATGGAGTCCTAAACCGATTTTAATCAAACTTTGAAGTCTTGAGTCTTGAGTCTGCTGAGTCAACTAGTATTCTATATAACGTAATTAAATAAATAAATAAATAAATAACGCCACACACTCATAGCCCCACACTAGGATAACCTGTGTCGTGGGTGCCATGGACAACAC
>DWJN01001768.1:0-16956 GCA_018248895.1 Carystus phorcus
GGTCTACTCACACCTACATTTCAGTAGCTTCAGGACTCCTGGACTCAGTCCACAAATATTCCGCAGTTACTGCTGTTTGCGGGGTTCGGCTACTTTCGTCATTTTAAAGGAAATTTTATTCCACAGAAAAATTGTTGCACGTGATAGAGCGGAAATTCCTAATGTCGATGGCCGTGAACTGAATTGTTCAATTAAACTAAATTTAATACGTAATTGATCATAGCGCGAAAATGTTTGCGGTTAAGCCGCGTCACCTATATCTATTATTATCTATACTAATAATAAAACTGTAACAGGGTCAAACCTGAACATTAAATATTTTTGAAAATTTAAATATAGATAGGCTTTATAAAGGAAACAGAGAGCATATATTTTTTTTAATAACTGTCTGTCAGTCTGGGCAAGTATCATGTCAAAATCAGTAAACAGATTTAGGTACTTGATATGTTTATGAATTCCCGGCGATGAACTTAAGATATTTTTCATCCTGGAAAATGGGTCCGTTGCTGCAAAAAAAACATGTAATAACATTGAGATTCCATTAAAAGGTTAATAGTTAACGTTTTGAGTACTTTAGTTAACCTATTGCATGCTATTGCAATAAACGAATGTATTTATAATTTATACGACAACATAACATTGTTGATTTGAGGTTAAACCTGATATTTGTAAAACACCTAAAACAATTAAAAATGCTGCTGTATTTTTGAATTCGAGCCAATTTTTGAAGTCATATTTTGACTTAAACGAGGTGAAGGAATGACGTTAATTTTAAATAAAAAAGGCGCGGGAAGTGTTCATACAAAATGATAACAACATTCTTTCATAAAAATATAACTGGCTTTTAAATGTTTAATTCCAATTAGTTTGCTTTTTAGAAACAAGAAAATACCATCTCATAACGTATTTAATAGACTATACATAAATCTGACCCTATTATTTATTTTTAGCAAATTTTTTGCATTACTCATAACAGACCACAGAAACCTATTTATAAAATATCTAACTTGTAATCTAACAGATATTGCACTGGGATAAATGTTATTAAGGAACGGAAAGTTTGTCTCCGGGGAATGATATAAGCAGAAAAGGTAGATTATTATATGTGGGAGATTAAAGACTTATTTATTATAATCTTTTTATAGCTGCGATTCACCACATAAACATATTATCATATGCCCATTATTATTTACTTTTAGTTAATCGATATTGAAATAACAAATTGTGACCAAATATCAAAGGGACAGTGTTCTAAAAATCATACGATACGTAGGGAAAATAAATTTATGAATTTTATTATACGCATTTATAATTGTTATGTAGTTTCTTAAGTGCCCATTTATAACAGGTAGTTATTTCCAGGATCAGTCTGCCAAGACGTACGTGGGAGAACTGAACAGAAGCGTTAAGCAACGTCAAGAGTTAGAGAAGGCAGAATACTGTTTCTCGTCCGTCGAAAACTACGATGCGGTATGTGTTTTTGTTTTGTATTTTAAATTGTATCTTAACCGAATGGCCGGTAGAGAATTGGCAAAATTTGCTTTGATTAATAAAAGTATAGACATTAAAATAACAGTCTTACATGGATACTGAAACACCTGTTCTCAATTTACTTTTACACTGTTGCTAAAGTATTTATTATCTCGGGCATTTTTGTGTTAATGTTGGTTTTAAGGGATATTTATAGAACAATTACTAAAAAAAGTGCACTCATTTACTATTTTATAATATTTTTAAGTATCCAAGAATAAAATTTATAGAATACAATGCCGTTGTCTAGTATTATAATAGGAGTATAAGAAAAATTTAATCAAAGTAGATATTTTAGGATATTTAAAATGAAACAAACAATTAAATGTACGAGTAGTGTGAAGACCATTATGATAGGATTATATTGTAAGAGTTTAAGCATAAAAATATAGTAAGTTTGTTGGACAATATTTAGTGTAATTAAACCAAATCGGCGCTGCGGGATAATTAAACTAACATAACCTAAGCTAATTAGATAAAAATATGATATATTACTTAATGATTTAGATCGTATTTTATTCTTATTGAGACGTCAAAGTCAAATATTTTTTTTCGTCTTAGAAAATTACAGTTCACTTAACGAAAGTCAAAAACTATTACAAATTACAAATGTCAATATCAGTAACATTATACCTATTTTATAAAACACAATATATTCCTATTAAAATTAGTTACCGATCCAGTAATCAGTAGCCAATCCTATAGAAATTAATTAGAATTACTTCCGCACTTACACTTCATGTAAGTTGGGTGTCGAATTCAGTCATCATACATTCCATCCTGTCCTTATTCCTAAAGATGAACTGGGTATTGAGCTCGAGAACTTTCATTGTTATTCGTATGAGATTTCCCGGTGCTCGTATCCAAGAGAAATCGAGAAAGTTTTGTTAAATCTAGTGCCAGTTTACCTTGACCGGCTTATAATACAGTTTGTTGATAATAATGAGCGATTTGACGAAATATCATAAATCACAAAGCCGCTATGAAGAGAAATTAAAATATGATATTACAGTTTGAATTCTCATTTCCCGATTTCTCAATGGTTAGCTCCTTCTAAGAATATTCTATATGTATGTTGAGTGTCGTAAAATAGTTAAATGTAATCGGTGTTTGTTTAATTCGGCAAAGAGATATGTGTTGTTTTGGAATATCTTCTAACATCAGAAATGTCTTTGTATTATGTTTTAATCATTACATTTTGTATTTTCTAATATATGTATTGCTTGTGTAATGTTGGCGAAACTATTGTGCATTATGTCTGTGTTTATATTTTAATGTAATGCAATTTCACGGAATACATTAGAAGAGGGTTGCAACCTGCAAAATCATTCAGGTGTTCACCCTCTTCTAACGCATACAACAGGTAAGTAAGTCAATAATCCTTTTGTTCTTTATATTAAGGGTAATGTGTCAGTTATAAATTTTGCAGTGGCTCCGGCGTAATATTAGTTCTTTAGATATCGACCGACTAATAGTAAATTTAAACAAATGAATTCCAATTAGTTAAAAATGTTAATTACCTTCATTTACCGTAAATAAAAATGAAAAGCATATTCCTACATCATGGTAATTCACTAACAAGATTAAAAAATCTAATCGTGGACTTAAAAGTGAAGAGTGCTCGCATCTTCCTATTTATATAAATGAGTTTGACGACAATTATTATCAACGCTTGTTGATGTGTCAATGTGTGTATTTGTCTATAACTAATTATATGTTTTTATAAGCACTATGTGTTTGGTATATTAAATAATATGATTACATTGTATTTGTAGATTGTGGTATGCACTAAAGCAAGTATTAATGGAAATACTTTAGCTGCATATTTAGAAAATGCACAAAAATATTTTTGATTTATTACTCCAAATTGGATATCTCCGTACATAAAACGGTAGAAACAATTTGTGGTTTAAGTCAATTCATTAGCAACACAAATCTTTGTTCTGCTGATAGTTAACGATGTGATTACAGGATTCTCTTCAAGCAAATTTACAAGAGTTCAAAGACGAAGAAATTGATGAGTACAGCTATCATATGTTCACACAATCAAATCTACGGGCTCCAATGCTAAATTGCCACACTCAACATAGCCGTACTGTTATTCATGAGGGAGATTTGAGGTTCAAGGATGGCAATAAGGAGGCAAGATAGACTTTTGTACTCGTTGCTAGCGGTGTGCTGGCGGGATTCAGATAAATTTACATTGTACTACTTGTGTACTAGTTTGTTTGTAGACCAAATTGTATCGTATTGCAGTTCAGCTATAAAGAAATATGGAGTCCACTCTGGTCTCACGTAATATAGGTACTAAGGTCTATCGGTAATTGAGGGTTGCTTAATGTAAGTTAAAATAATTTTTCGAGATAATTTTGCTGAGCCATAATTAATCTGCGCAGCGTTTTCGAAACAGTAAGAATGTGCAACGCGAATTAATATCATTTTAAAGCATTAGCTGTATAACAGGTACACACAACACATACATTACATATAATTCATCTATTACTGCGATGTCATTGAACTCGTTCAAAATGTTTGGACCTATTTGGTGATTTTGCGTATATTTAATTCGTGAATTCGTGAATGATTTAAATTTGCAATTCAATCCGAATGTTTTTTTATGTTATTTCAGGATAATTTGCCGAATCAATTATATCTATCTATGTATCTCTTTTGCTACTTATTTGATGGCGAAAATTTTGATAACAGCTTGTAACACCGTTTTCGTAATTTCCTTTATTATTGGTCATTAATATTCTTTGCACTTTTTCTTTCGTATTTCTTTAGCGTCCTATGGCTCCCATCGGATTTTTCTTACAAGCTCGTCAAGCATTTTTTGATCTGAGAATCCAATAAATTCTAAATTCTTTTTGATCCTTAACAGATATAGATAAGGTGACCGACGGGCAAAATTAAGTCGCAGACATGTTGATACTGAACATTTTTGCATTAATAGGTGTAAGTTGACCAACGATAACTTATTTATCGAAAGTGCTTTAAGCTTGATATTAAGCCAACCTCGTCTACTCGTAATGAACATTACTGAACTATGGACGAGGTCAGATTCCTGTTGATAGTGGAGCCAGATTAATCCCAATAGTAATCATGCGTGGTGGTAGAGTTTTTACCTTAACTTACAAAAAATCGGGTTCGGTTTTCATCCTTTAGCGCATTGAGAAGGAAAACTAATCATATTGTGTGTTATGAGTCATATGGTAACCCATTATAATTTTTTTTTGTTAGTAAAGCAGTTCGTAATTGTAGTTGTGAAGTTCCTACAACTTTGTCGTCGAAATAAAATGTCAGTTTTTGTTTATTTACATATCGCCTATGTTATATATCTAAACGGATTAACGACTATCGTAAGTGCGTAATGCAAGACCACTTTCCAGTCTTTTAATAGCTGCTATCCTGTATTTTATTACAAATTTCAATGTAGAACACTTTTTTAAACGACATAATATCTATTTGTGTTGTAGCCCACCCACATTATGATTACGAGTACGTATCGCACTTACGCGTAGCAATAAGTAGAAAGCACGATCTTAAAGTTCGTGTTTGATTTAAAGATGCTTAAAGGGTATACGAACTGACTTAGTTTTGATATTACTCTGCTGAAGTGTTGTTTCCATATAAGGTAAGTATCAATAAAATCTACCAAATTAAAATAGCTTACCATATTTTTACCTAAGGACTGTTTGACTCGATGTAAGGTTGAATACTTTTTCTGAATAAGCCCGAATAGTATTAATTTAGATTTTGCAGTATTAACGTTCAAATTAAATGTTGTGCTTATTGTGTTTTCGGGGCTATCTGCGGATTTCAATGACAATGACATGTCGTCTGCAAAAGGACGCGTTAGTCTTTTTTTATATGGACTTCACTTATGTATATGATAAATAAGACAGCCGAACTTCCCGGATATCCGGTTCTATTTGTATTATTTCGCCTGTCACTCCAATGATTTATCTATACGTGTTTATTTATTATTGTGAGAATTTGTTTTATTACTAATTATACTGCGTTTTCGCGAATCTCAATGATTTTAAGTTTGAAACGAGTGTACTATGCGATATGTTATCGTTTGTTTTGACATTGAGTAATATTGCATAATCCCTGTCGTAATAATGATAAATAATAATCCCTGATAAATATATGAAATAAGGTTACACCCGGTGTTATTTACTAAGTGTTCTCAATTCGGTTGTATGTATTGTTATCTCTATCTACTACCTAGGAACTCCGCTATTTCATGACAGATTCAGATATTCGTTTATTTGGATGACATAGATCTAAGCTTATATTAATATTGTAAAGGGACAAGTAAAGTGCGCACCTGTTTTATACGGCAATCTGTCCAAGATAATACTGAGTAATTTGTAGACTAATCTCAGTACTACATAATCGGCATAAGGGAAGAAAATATGTACATAAATGAGGTTTTACATGCAGTATGTAGAAGGTCATCCTATATTAATTTAGTTAATATTACATCCATCATTAACCCCAAGGTAAAAGTATAAACGTCCTCGGTTCGTGGTACTAGCTGTCGAGTAACGGGGCAGACATAGCGACTGATGGCCATATAGGTGACCCATGTATAACTTAGTTCGGTCTCGATGGTGACACTAATTAACTTGTAGTTTAATTAGTAATAACCGTGTGCCCTATTCTCTACTTGGCCGGCTGTGCGTCGGTTGTTGTTGATCGATCTGTCTTTTATTAAATACGAGTACGTCCGTGGAAGGAGGTGATCGCTTACCAATGAATATTTTATGGCTATTTACATAAAAAATCAGATACTAGATTAGAATATCTATCTAATAAATTATTAACAATTATCAGTACGTACCACGTCCGAAATGTGCATTAGCCTTAAAATTTTAACAACATGAACAATTTAAAGAGGATTGACAGAGCCAAATGAAAAATCGTGCATCGATCGTGAATCGTGCATTGTTATTTTTTTTTTACATTATACAAGTTAATGCTTGATGCTTCTATCCTGCGTGATGCTATGCAGATATGCAGACTTGGATGGTGAGCGCACTAACTTAGAAGATGCCCACTCACCCTTGCCTAGAAGATTTTTATTATTATCCTGCATTAAATCTCTTGAACTCTAAAAAACGTGGTAGTGACTAGAGTGGACAGCTTAGAATTGATATCAATTGGCAAAATAATAACTATGTATAGAAACTTTAAATTATTCACATTGTGTTTATGATAGCATCTAAAAATAAAAGTAAATAAATTAAATTCAGTTACAACACATTTATTCCACGACGTTGAAATTGTAGGTGAAAGTATAAATGATCGCATGGCACCATCTGGACTATCTTATATTAATAGACGAGTAGGCTGCACTTTGTACTAGAACAACAATTGATTTCATGGCAATGAACTATTTAGTACCCCGAGCGGCATCTAGCGAGCCATCGGATACCAGAATGCGATGTACGAGATTTTGTTTGACTCTCCTGTAGTATATTTAGTTCATGGATGTATTTAGAAATGAGTGCTCGATTTTGAGGTGACAATGATAGCTGCTTGTTGTTGCCGTTGAACCGTTTGAATCGGATTAACCAGTAACGAAGTGGATTTTATGAAAAACAATTTGCTTCAAAGCAAATTAGGCATTAGATAAACAAAGCCCGTCCTGATTAATAAATCCGAACGGATAAAACAAAAACTGATTATACATATTGTTTGATCAACTAATTAGCAAAAGAGATAACTATGTAGCATATACATATGTATATGTAAGTATATATGTTTTTAACCAAACTGTTGGCGCTCTTTTTTAGGACATGATTTATTAAAATCTATAGAAACCATTTTTTACCTATTGTTTATTTATAACATTGCCAAATTCTCCAAACATAGTACATACCCACATCGCAAAACACATCACAAGCATAGTTTTTAAATGGTAAACCAATCTCAGATTTTTGATATACTTTTAAAATAATTTTATACCTTTCGCAGAATAGATCCCATCATGATCTTATTAATTTGTACAGTACCTATATTAATTATTTTTAATCTTACATGAGTATATAAATCTCGGTATTTTTGGTCTTATTCCTCCGAAACGGCTTGACCTATTTATGATTTTTTATAAGTATGTGGTAACTGTCGCTCATATTTCAAACAAAACGAAATTATTTATATTGTAGATTGACAGATGGCGCTACGTCCGCGTTTTCGAATTTTATATTGAATGAGTACAATCATAGAGACACTATACCTACCTACTAGAGTAAGTACAATGAACTATTGTCACTCTTCGAATCACACAACGATAACGTTTTTATTTGTAGAGTACCTATAAATATATATTATAGAACAAAGTCTTCTACATCAGCTAGTAATTTATACATAAATAATTTAATTAAAATTGGTTAAATAGTTTCGGAATCTATCGCGGACAAACACCGTGACACGTAATTTATATATATTAAGAAGAAGGTAAGAAGAATGTTACATAGCTCACACCAAAAATAAAATTCGTCCCTTTGGGTATCGGCTTATCCTCTTTTTATTCAAGGTATTGCAGTTTGAAAGGAATGTATTGTACAAATTAATAAGATAGCTTTTAGCAAAATTTATTCATGTAAAACGTTTATGTAGACTTAAAGTAATATATGCACGACCATAAACCCATTGCTAAAATTTTTAGATTCAGTTATATTTTTTACAGATTGAAGTGAGAGCTATCCTATTTACCGATTTGCTCATAATCTGCAAAAAGCAGTCGAAAGGCAGTCCTTATCAATACAAGATGATTAGGTAACGTTAAGTTTGGCATATGCATTCAGAAGTGTGCTGTGCGCAAATTCATTTTTTTATTTACATTTTATGAATATAAATCGTTCAGTATGCTATTCCTTTGCGATTGATGTTTTAAATTGTTCTCGAATAGGCCCAAATACATGATAGACAAATTAGTAGAATTCCCTAAGTATGGGGTCCGAAATAATGTTACGGAGCTGACCTCCATATTTATCGTGATGGTAGACGACTTGGGTTCATGTCACACATGCTTCACTCTCACCGAATCTTCAAAGGAGTCAAACGGATCAGATACGTTAAAGGTAAATAAAGTTTTCTACGCTTACTTTCCTTTTTAAACTGAATTCCTATACAATATAACATTATTACAGTTGTGGGAGCAAAAAATAAAAGAGGCTCAGTATACATATAATCTTGCGGTGTGGTTATATCGCAATCCATCGTACCACATCAGTGAGTTAGATCAGGAATTGGCTTCGGACTACGGTAGCGGTGGCGCCAAACAGGTCATTTATTTTTTGTTATTTTGGATATATTAAATTATTTCTCTATATAATATTTATAAAAATCTGTATGATTTACACGACAGAAGCAATTAAGTCAAGAAGATTATAACATTGAGCGCGAAGCTAAGGAGCGAGTAGTGACCATGATGCACAGAACTATTGTATGGAGCCCATCCTTCTCGACCGATCACTCCCACATATCCTCTGATATGGGTACGAATTAATGAATTCCTTATATACTATAGCTTGGATAGCTTTAAAATAGTTAATTACTTGGTACTTCAGCAGTGTAACCTCCTAGCAATAATATAAATATAAATAATTACTGTTATATACCACAAATCAATAATTATTTATGTTAATAATCATTTAAGTCTCGCTATATGCTTACGTTATCTTCATTTTAAGAAGAAAATCTGTACATTTCAAAAAATTTAATTTAATTTAAGTATCATATTTAAATGTCCTCTAGTTTCATTTCGAATCGTTACTTAAGCCATTCGATTAGACCATCTGTATTAAATTGCAAAAAATAAAAGCTTCTATAATTCAATCTCTACATTAAATTTCTCAGAAATAAGAACACATAATCCTCCGCCTGATTAATCCGTAAACGACTAATTAAGATAACTTACTTTCAGATTCCACCTTGAGAATTTAATCTAGATGCAAAATTAGACGGATTTGTTTCTCAGTGTCACATTTAATGTACATATTTTTATTTAGTAATACATTCTTAGTATTTAGGCTGTTTATGTAATATTTTTCAGTAAGTATGAGCATAACAGGACGGGATTGTACTCCGACGAGTAGGAGAGTGCCCGGAATCGAAGTTCTACAAAACAGATGGAAACGACCTTTCACTGGGTATAGCTCAAGAAACTCAGTAATGTCCAGTTTCCAAAAATCTATCAGGTAAATTTAAGGTTTTCTAAAGTAACAGTATGGCTGTCCGTGCTACTGCAAAAGAAAAAATCAATAGTCACACAATAGTATTTCAAGTTACCTAAAAATTTGTAAATACGATTATTTATAACGATTTCTACTAAAAGTATTTTTTATACTATATTGCTTAAATATATATTTAAATACGTAACTTATAAAACATAACATAATAAAATAAAACGTTGTATTAAAGATAAAGAACTTACGAAATTTATTTATTTGTCAAAATCATGTATCTACGGTATTAACCATGTGTAGTATACTGTAATACAAATAAAAAATAATTAAGTTTAGAGAAGATTCAATTACTTCCAATATTTTGGTAGCTTGACGCTACTTTCATATAATTATGTGACGGATTGAACATATAAAGTGAACTATTAGACGATGCACAATTTTATAATTTGAATAATAATCCAGTCTTGCTTTCCTTCGATAAACCTATGCCTGGATGCACCTGAAACATTTAGGTATTGTAGATATTATATTAGTAACATGTCACAAAAGTAATAGAAGAATTTCAAAGCAAATATTTAAAGTCACAGCGAACAAAGAAAATATGTTAAATTGACGTGACCCTTGTCTCATCTCCGGAATAAACAGTCAGCAATCAACAATCATTGTAACTGTGGAATTAATAAATGATGTTCCTGATTTTCTCTCAGAAGGCAATTCAATAGGGTTTTATGTCTCTAATTGTAGTAGTAAAATAATTATCCATACAATATTTGAGGCTTATCAAGTAGATAGCTTTGTATTCGGTTAAAAGGTTCTCTGGCAATTACTACTGTTGTTTTAATTTTTAATCTTTGACATTTCTTGGTCTTTTATATAATATGTGTGTTACTATAATTTTGTAATAATTAGGAATAAGATCTTTATTAGTCGATTCTGATTCTTTTTTATCAATACAAATGATGCTTCTGGCAAATTGATTTTTGGATACATTATCATTACATTGCTAGCAATTTGCAACTTGCTTTTAATTATACGCTTGGATCGCTTATTTATTAATGTTTATGTTTTTAATGAAATATGTGAAGTTGTGTTTTACTATACAGCGCAGCGTCCCACGACGAGTGTCAGCCGTCCTGCAACAAACAATTACATAGAGCTGGAAGTTCATTAGAGAATACTCAACCGACTATAAATGAAGATGATGGTAAAACTTTTTATTTTAACTTCAACGTGTAAATCAGAGGTATTTCCTATCAGCAACACCGAATCCAATAGTAATGAATTTATGAAGTCGTAATAGGGATGAATTCTGGCGCATTTAAACGAATCCTTAGGGATTGCAATCTCGTGGCAAGATATCAATCTTCTTGTGTTACCAATCGCGTACCTATATAAAACATTGCCGACTGAATATTTATTACAACATAGAATGCTCAGGAAAACGTATAAATTTACAGTGGAATAAATGATTTGTCTAATTTTAACAGATTTATTAAAATGAATACTGTTAATGGCTATTATAATATAAAATTTGATCCATAAACACATAGACCATATTTTTGCTCAACACCTAAACTTAATTATCAATTGTGTGTAATTGTGTATGACGTGTTCTTGTGCGATTTTTGTAACAAATTATTATCTTCATTTTACTGAACCTTTGATACGAAACGCATGCTCTTTTGTCACACACGACACGCTTTATTGTCGCCTGTATCTTACGTCGTATCTATTTCAGGTTCATCTTCAGTAACTGTGAAAGTAATGAGAGAAGGTGAAAACGAATCGGAATTTAGCTCAACCACCAATCCTACGGTAATTATAATACACTGAAAATTCGATCGGATATCTGCGCGACCGAAGATTACTTCAAATACGGGTGATATTATAAAATGTCGTTGGCCGTATACATGTCGACTTGGTTATTAAAATCTAACATTTTATTATCGATTCTTATACCGCGATAGACGATTGATTATAAATGTAGTTAATAACACGCAATATGAAATAAAATTGTTAAGAATCGACTGGTGTATGGCCATTTAATTAGGTAACTGCACTGCTTTATATAGATTGTAAGTAGTTTATGTTGTTCGCTTCATTATCAATGTTCACTTGCTAGCCGTCGTAATGCTTTAGATATAATTGTATACAAAATATTTATATATGAGTAGTGCTTGCGTGAAAACTCCTGTAGATATTGAACGTGAATCAACCATCGGAAACTTTTAGATACAGCAATATTCCAAAAGTTTCACCAACTTTTTTCACATTTACTGCTTAAAATTGCCCTGCCTATTCACCACTCTTTACATCTTAAAGTATAACCAGTGGGTGTTCAATAATTTTAATGGAAAACACTATGAAAACGTTAACGTATACAGAAACATTTGGTTAAAAATCGTTATACTGAATACCTTCTGGGTATACATAATTCAAGGCGATCGTAAACCTAAAAAACCGGTGGAAATTAGGTCCGGTATTCGCTATGGTCTACAATATTTTTGTTATACCCGGATTTTATGGATACACCACATATTATTGATATATTATGAATATTTTAAATGTAATATGATTATGATATAGTATTATAAAATAATACAAATAATTAATTATCAACATTTTTATCAAATATTAAAGACGACGTACAAAGGCTAACATGACCTGGTTCTTTATAGTGTTATTAAATAAAATGTCACTTTTATTTACTTTAATAACTTACCTGGCTGTTGTAGTTAACACATGATTTATTTTAATTGTTAATTAAGATGATAAAATTAATTTATTCCAAAATTCCCCACTAAGCAGTCCTCATTTGTGTGAAATTCGATAAATTTTTTCGTAAATACACAGCTGTTAAATAAACAGAGTGGTGGGAAATTTTAATAAAAAAAAAAAGAAACATCCCCACCAGGTTTTTCTAAAGTAACAAAAGCATCTGTTACACAGTTATTAGGTAAAATACAATGAATAACAAACAATATAACGTTTTAATGTATATTTAACCTGTACGTGACGAAATTTAGACCAATGAAAAATATTCACAACTAGTTATCCTAGAAGACATTGTTCTGTCATACATTCTATACTCAACGTGCACTCTAATAGTTACTCTGTTACTCTGGGCTAGCCTATGTTTAATTTAGCCAGTACAATATCAGTAATTCAAGATTAATAGTAAATACTTGTAGCAATTAGGTATATCTATTAGTTTTTAACATCCGTACCTGTTTTTCAGAAATTAATACCTTATACATGTCTTATATTTGGAATTTAACAAATACATTAGCCGCTATAACTGTAAATAAGGTATTAGAAGATTTAGATGCTAGGTGTACAGTGCATAGGCATAAGTTCTAAAGTTACCTATTTAACTTATAAATATTCTAAAAAATATGATGGTAGCATTTTATAGATTTTATGTAATTTTTCAATATTCTAGTACCTATTGTACAAAGTCGGGTAAAAGGTTTCTTCGTTGTTTATATACAATTAATGAATATTTTTAAACTATTACATTAACTTACGCAACGTTTCATTTTATCTATTTTTATTATATTATATTGCAGGAACTTGTAATAAAAAGTGGTTTTAAAATTTCGCTCTTGATGTAAATCTTACATTACTAACATATTTTGAAGAGAAACAAGGACAGAAAATTGTCAGGAATTGGTAAATTGACAGGACTTGGCTAGGGTTGTTAATTCCTGCAAAGTTCTGTTAATTGTTGCCAAGTGGCAAACAATTTTTATTATCAAACATTTCTGTAAACGTTCATAATGTACGATGCTCTTCAGATCCCATCACATACACGACATCGTCTCATTGTATTTTATCCTGAGTCTGGTCTCAGATTACAACCTGGCTTACCTTAATCTACATTATTTTCCGAAAATCTTCTCTTTATGAATGGTTTTTATTCCCAGTTTCAGCTTTCAGTTTGAAATTGATTAGAACTATTTTGTTTTAAAATACCAGTTTTTCAACGTTGTCAAGGCTACCACTGTATATACATATAAGTTACAATGAATATTATTAAATCTCTTCTTGAATCACTTTGTAAAAAGAACCTTCTATTTGATCCGTAGTAGGGCGAAAAGGGCAAGTTACATTTTGACATCAAAATTCCCAGACTGAATAAGCTTAAACCAACTTTGTACGTTGTGCTCTTACTGTAATGCATTAAGTCCATAAACGACACAATTTTATTGCGGCAAGCATTTTAGTCTTTTACTTTATAAAGTATTTCTTCAATTTTACACATTTTAGTGGACAGAAAAACAATTACAAAATAGTGGAAAAATGCTTTTTACTTTTTTAATGTTACCTTTTGTAGTATCGAATTATATCGGAAACTGTATATATAAAGATATTGTATTAGAACCACTATACGTATATGTACGTACAAAAACGAAAAGACTTTTTTCTCGAACTACATATTATAATGCTTAATTAATATAAACTCGATATTGTGTTACTAATAGAACGAAAACACTAAGTGGGAGAAAATATTGCGTACAACGAATTCATTAAAACTACAAAATTGTTAATTCGTCGTGGTATTGAAAAATACACCCATAACGCATTATGTTAATTAGAAAAATCCATTACGCGTTCGGGACATTACATATTAAAATGATACGATACAGAAATAGAAAAATAATCCGTAATAACTGTATAGTTCGACAATAATAGGTATACCTATTATTAGGTATTTGCTATACAACAATAACAACAATAATCATATAGGTATGCACGTATGCTTATGTATATGAGTAGGGAAAATACGAAGGCCATTATGTACTGACACTATATGGATTAAGTAGTTAAGGAAAAGCGAGGAAGATGTAGTGAAATAGCGACAGGGGAAACTATATTTGTCAGAGCACCGTTTTGTCGTTTCCATTTCTTTAAAATCTTAATTTAAACCTCTCTCCGAATCCAATCGTATTTTTAAGTATTATTGTCGATACCTTCGCTCCTCTGCTATAGAACTTAGATTTCTATCTTTATCAGCTTATATTTAACAATAGAAATTGGCACACCAGAGTGACAAGATTATTACTATCTTTAGTTTAAGTCCGCAATAGTAACTGGAAACTTGAATTATTATTATTATTATAATTATAGTCAGTTCGTTTATAAAACAGTTTTTCTTAGAAGATACCAAATTACAATAAATGTGGTTGCATATACATATGGCCCATATATCACCATTTACAATCGAAGTATGAAGATCCGGTAATGATCAACATAATAATATTATGTTATTATTATCTACATATTATGTAGATACAGTTAAAACCTGTTTTTACGAGTGCAAATGCGTTATGACATTTTTGTGCGAAAATCCTTTGTACGAGCGTAAGGCAAAATGTGTTTTTAAACTTTTCAAATTGAGGTCAATGTTCATTAAGCTAACACGTGAAGTAACGCGGTTGAGAGAGTTCAAGAAAACTGCTCCCGTTAATTGTGCAAAGTTTCATCCAATTGTCAAACGTTATACGAAAATAGTGGTAGGCGTTTTAACTGCCAGTATTATAAAATAGGTTACTATAAAAATATAAAGATAACACATGAGTTTTCATTACTTTTTATTGGTATATTGTCAGGCTTTTTACACGCATTGCCTCTTTCTCATAAACATACCCCTCTGTTTGGGTTAATTTGCCAAATACGACAATACAAGCATAAATTAAACTTGGATATACCTAAAGTTTAATCAGTTCAACCCCGTTATATCTTCCGCTGTACAACAGAACTATAGACAGAGATGACATTTTGACGATTTCCTCATAGAAAGTTTATGTTATTTTATTGAAAAGTTAAACATTAAATCGTCCAGGTAAAATGATTTTAATTATTTATTACTAGTATTCAGTAGTTAACATGTATCCGGATTTTGGCTACAGTAGGTTAAATAATAAAATAAACAAAGTGTTATAGTGTGGTATGAAAGCCAATAGGCTTTGAATCAATATATTCAATTCCCCTAATATGTCACGACGTACGACTTCTCGTATGCAAACAATGTATCAATAAACCGAGTGGCTTTCTCATGCGTCTACTATTATACCAATGTATAATATTATTGGATTATACCTGGGGATGTAACACTAACGTAGCACAAATACTAATTACAGTTTCTGAAACAAATATAAATTATATTGCAAAATAGTCTTAAAAGTAACATAATTTCCATTTCTGCTATCGAGAAAGTTAGCCTTATGTACTGTTAATAGAATTTGTACAAGAGTTCTTCTGAGGCGGCATCGTCTTTATTATTATTATACCTGTATTTCAGTCTTACAAACGGAAAACGGTCAGAACATATCTCAATGTTCCCTTTGGTTTAACGATTTTTAAAGCCACTTATATGATTTACATTGTAAATAAAATTAAATTAAGCCTTGACCTAGAAATGTTTTATATTCATTAATTTAGCTTAATAAATTTTACTTGCGCGCACTGTATAAATGATGTGCAGACAGATTAATTGATTTAGTTACCCAAGAATGAATTACATAGTTAGATATTGTTTTAGTATTAAATAGTATATTGTTTTAGCGCATAAATTAGGCAATATTATGCTTATGTTAGTAATCATACAGTTAATTCAAGGTAATTTATAGAACCTGTTTTATGTAAAATTCGCGAGGCGACTTTGTAAATATCAGTCTGTTAAAATGTACTATTTTCTTAGGTGTAAATATGCAGCGATAATTGTTTGAATTATTCAAATGAAATTGTTAACAGGAATGTAACAAGGCGTTATACGTTGTATTGTGATGCGAGTTTAGCACGTTATTTTCTGTCTGTGTAGCCGACTACCAGCGGCCACTCAGGCCGCTCTACAGGCAGCAACACGCTTCAGGTTCAAAACACGGTGGTGGCTCTCGTACGTAGTCTCCCAGATTTATCCTTCGTACCCATTTCGCCGTGGAAAGCTCCAAGGTAATGTAATAAAGTTATTATTATTGTATTCGTAGATACATAGGCATATAGGCTTCATATAAAAAAAATATGTATCGCATCGCTTCAACTAAGCCCTACGGTCTTGACAGAAGAATCGGTAGACTCCCAAGAAGGTTTTTCTTACTCTCAGTTACAGGCAGCATTTAGATAATGTTCTTACTTATTATTATTATACTAGCAATTGCCCGCGGCTCCGCACGCGTGGATGGACTAAAACTATAATATAGTTTTAACCTAAACCTTCCTGAAG
>DWJN01001769.1:0-16953 GCA_018248895.1 Carystus phorcus
AGAAAAGCCGCAAAAACTATACGTAATGAATAATAATACTTTTTTACGCGAGCGAAGCCGCGGGCAAAAGCTAGTATACATATATAAGTGTTTATCAGACTGCACGTTCTTGCGACCACAAGCTTCGTCAACGGCAGTCTTTGCTATTATAGCGGAGGAATGGGTGTTATCTTGTTTGAACTAACACTCAAAATACGCACCTGTAGTTTTTTTTTACTGCTCAGTGTTATATTCACCGCTATCCTGTGTTCCTGGACGTTCATAAAACTATTTTATGTAACCTTGTTTGGTGCTATAAACCAAATAATCAAATCACAATGTTTCTTCAACAAATTAAATACCTACACGTGCCAGTAAGTCCCGTCCCGAACCGGAGACAGATATTACAGAGAGTCTGCCACTTTTCAAAATGCAGCTTTTTCTTGTGTTTTCTGCGAAGCGTTTCTTATTTTTAATATGCACACTAAATTACATGACTTATAAACGCAAGTATGCGTGCCTCTTCATTCCGAACCCTTGCTAGTGATGCGGGTTGTACCGCCCGATATTTCTGTTAGATCTTAGTGAATGGGGAGATTGAGAAGTTTTGAAGCGGCGTTGCTGTTAGTTTCAAGTATAACTGCATGAGTTAAAAGCACTAGGGTTCCAACGTGCACGCCGCTGACGCAGGCATCCATTAAGAATGGACTTTTTATGGCCGAGTCCCTGGGGAGGCAGGGAGGTCGGTTTTTATGCGAACGAAGGACTAAGTTGCGCACTCAGTTTGTAGGTAACCGCAAAGCTTAGCATTACGTATGACTGTGCGAAAGGCGTGTAAAAATAATCGTGATGTAGTCGGATGGAATGGTATTATATGGAGAATTATTATGTATAAAATTATTTTGGATTACTAGTTTAGTAAAAATTCAATGACGCGATTATAAAAATCATGAACAATTTGTCCTTGGCTATGTGGCTTATTTGGATCCTTAAATTTAGTAATGTTAGGATGAAACGTTCTATACATATTTAGTAGACAAATTTGTAAGAGCAGAGCGAAGAGGAATTAAAACCATATATATATTTTTTCAATTGTTGTCTCTCTGTCCGAATTATCATGTGAAAAGACGTGAAGGAATTTTGATGAAATTTTGCGTATTTTTTTCTCAAACATTTTAACAATTGAAATAATGAAATACAATACGTATTCCAATTTTTCATATTTTGTAAGGAAAAGTATAGAATATACTGGCAAATATTTTTGATTTTTCAATACAAGCCCTTTGATTAACTGTTCTGACCTAGGTACTTAGAATTAAATTAAGTTCTGTAATCTAAAAACGACGATCTAAACGCATGTAGGTAATTAATTTATTTATAAATAGCCAGATAATACAATTCTTGGCAAAGCAAACAGAAAATCCATCCATTTAAAATTCTAACGAAGAAAAGAAAAGGACGATCTGTCCTCGTCAGCTGCGTATTCGTAGAACTTGACTTCCATTCCTCCGTAGACAGTACCGTCGTTGATTGATGGATGGATCCTTCAGCTAGGGTCTCGATGGCTTGTGACCATTGTTCATGAATTTGTAGTGGCCACCGTAGTATTTATACAATTCAATGTGTGGGATCTAACAGATCTTACGCGTATCTTTGATATAATTAAATTTATAGTGACATATATCGGGAAATGTATAAACATCTTGTGTTTCCTTCTCTGACGTGTATAAGAATCGCAATTATTGTTCAATATTTGACCCGCGCTTCGCTTCATGAAATCTCTGCATTATTATCGCTACTCAAAACAATTGCTTTAAGCAATCATTAAAACATCTGAAACTTGCTACATCTAATAGCGTAAGTATCGTATATGCTCAATTTGTATTATTTGCAGATAAGTTCGACAAAAAAGCGGTCTTTTCATTCTTAATATACCTACATTTGATATTTTATTAACTATTATTCTAACCGTAATTATTTAAATAAATTCAAATATGCAACGTGTGATCATAAGTCCATTGGTGTTGATACAATGTTTGTGAAAAAAGGCTTTTTTTTTGTAGTTTATAAAACCTGATGAATTGAAGTAAAAATAAGAAGGTCGTTTACTTTATTAACAGTTTTCTATTTCTTTAGAAAAAGATCCAAAAATGACCCTACAAAAGTTGAGTACTTATCAACTTGACACTATTGCTTTGGCATGTTAAACTTATTAAATATCGGCTTCCTCCGTTTGTATGAAAGTTATAATGACAGAGCTTTGCGAATCCCATTATGAAAGGTGAATGTTTTCTGTTTGATGAGTCATGCCGGGTTTACCTATCAAAGCTCGGAGACTCGGGTATTCTATCAATAATGCAGAGATGGATACGCTTCAAACGGAATGAAATATGATGTTACGTAAGTTCAAGTTCAGGTAGGGAGCTGTAAAAGCGGCAGACTTATCGATTAGGGAGCTGGCCGCGAGTAACGTGGACTTTTAAGTGGCTCATTCGGCCAAAGTTGTAGAAGAACACGAATATAGCGTGTGCGACCACAGATTAAACTAATTTAGACCCGCGGAATGCCATTTGTTACCAATATTCGTGACTACTCCTTGATTTGTGCTCAGACAAAAAAATACAAAATTCGATGTTTCATAAATTATGTATTCAGTTTCAAAAGATTGGTGCTAACAATAACTTCAGTAGCATATTACTTATAATATTAAAAGTCACAGACCAACTTATTCCGATGGTGGATGACATCGACTGCTTCTTTTAAAGACGAATCGTGTAAAACAGTCCATTGCAATATATGCTAAAGGAATGTCGACAAAGCAATTCATATGAATCAATTTTTTTTTATTCTTATATGTACGTGATATTGAAGGAAACCAAGGAAGGAAAGGAAGTGTTTTAATTTTGCTCGTCGATTGTGGAACGAATTTTTATTGTACTATGAAATGTTAGTCTAGTGTCGTTTAATTCCAACGTATTATGTATAAGCCGGTTGGAGTGTAGTATTCTTTGCGGCAGACACGAACCCGTCTGCCCTTGATCGATCCGCCGCCGGCCGCGCCGGTGCGTGTGTCATTCTCTTGACGACAGAGCTCCTCAACTCGACCCCTTTTTCAGTCACGCCCTCTTAGTGCTTCAAACGGATAAGTACAACCTTTTTAATCATGACACTGGAAGCACTAAAAATCGAAGTTTTCTCGAGCGTCGACAATGTAGTGCTACACTTCAATAAAAAAAAGTTTGGTTTTTTCGGCGGGAATGTTCGTAAAATAAAGCTTAAGTTTCGGTCAGTCTGTTTTGAAAAAATTCTATGAGATATTACTTAGAAGATAATGTTTTTGATGAAGAATAAAACTGAGAGAACAAATCTGCAACTTCAGAAGTTCATTCTCGTAATGTTCCTATAGATGTGTGAAGTCTACCAATATAAAGTTAACTATTGCGGTATACTATATGATATGTGACTTCTATGTAGTAGATGGAGTTCTGTATCGAGTCGAGTTGTATTTCGTTTAATGTTTTATTTACGCATAAAGAAATATTAGGTACGTGTTTGGAACACAGCTTATAACATCCCGGGGAGTACCCAATCCCCTATGTTTTACGAGCGCATCCGCCGCCGGCTAAATTTGGTCGTTGTCTAACGATCCCGTAATAATTCAACACCACAAATGTAATCACTCGCATGTCATAAGGATTCTCGGATTTGAATTCGCTAGCTTTGTGAACAACCGCTGTAAATCCACCGTATCCCAAACATGAGCAGTATAAACGCAGTTACCGCGAAAGTAAGGGGGTGGTTCGTTTATGTTCTTCCACGCTTGGAACACGTTTTATAGCATTACGAAGATCCCCTTAAGTACACGCACTGAGAGGTATGGATTTCCGCCAGGCGCTGGATTAGAGTGCTATCAGACATTCCCTGCACTAATCACCACTGCGAGGTACTAATGACGTCACGCTGCGAATTTGCTGCCTTACTAAGGAAACGTTTTAAAGCCATTGAAACATGAGCACCGCGCACAACTGCGATAATTGGAGCTGGGGTGGGGTATTTACGCATAATGTGTTAATCACAATCGCATTGTATTGTTGGCAGTGGCTGAAAGAGGGTTGCGTTGTGATGTATAACAACGATAAAATTGTTGTAATGAAGAAAAATATATGGTATGTCCTGATTACTGCAAAACTGTTTAACTTGAGTGTAACTTGAATTCTTAAGAGATTCTAGACGGAGTAGTATTGGTGCATAGACACTTCAATAAGGTGAAACAAACGGTCAAGTAAACCTGTTTTACAGTTGTTCACGTCTCGGGCGCGGTTTATAGCATTTTGAAATGCCCTTCGGCATTGGCAGGCTCTGAATGGTGTTAGACAAGAGAATTACTACACGAAAATGCTTTTAAAACATCTTTGAGATGAATTAACCGACATATACATATCTATCTTAACATATATATTATAGTTGAAAGATATATATTTTTTAAATTACTATCTACATGCTGTTTACTATTGTCTTTAGGTTCGAAATGATTATTCGCCATTTCTTTATCTAGATACGTTTTTTACTCGCTGATGATAAACTCAATTTTCGTTTTAGGGTTGAAGAAACTAAGGACCCTTTGTGACTTAAGTAGTGAGAAAACTTTAACAGACTCCAATAGCTTTTTTGATAATGATACATAATCGGGGATTCCTGATTAATTTTCCTAACACCCATACTAATGCAGCCAAAGATGTTACAAAAGATGTTACAAAAGTAGAGTGCTTTTGAATGATTGATAACAGTAATGATGTACCAGTCCAACAAACGAATTGAGGAAGACATGTTATTCCGACAATCTTGATAAAATCTTAACATCGTATAATGTAGCGGTCAGATACGATCCATCAGATCCAATGAAGCGTGACGTAGAGGGAATAAGACGATAATAAAGATGTTTGTTATACAAAGTGAGGAATCATTACAATATCACCCCTCGGTCCAAGCTACGACCCCACTCAATATCGGACTCATATCGAATTGATGTTTCGTTTGCGGAATATGGCCCGTGTCGGTTTTATGGATTATCTTATATATGGTTCACCCCTTAATTTTTTATTTTATGTTTTTGGCATTTTTTTTTAATTTTGTATAATGTGGCATTAAAAAACACACGACCCTAAATTATGACCCTTCAATCATCAACCCCTATTCTTTTCTAAACTAGAAATTCCCTAGAAATTATTTATATGGCAAAACAACGTTTGCTGGGTCAGCTAGTATCTTATAATATTTGCAATGTAGACTTAAACTTGATTGACGATATGGACTTTTTTTTACGAATTCGGAAATAATTTACTCCCTTATTACATATTTACCTCAAATAATTGCAAATGTACAGTATAACGTGGATTACTTCCCCCTCGCTTGTACGTAAAATAGGGAGAACAGGTGTGTTAAGTTATATTATAGGCATACAAAGTTCTGTTAGAATTGTAACGAGACATATTTACGAGGCCGCCTTAAACGTTCATTTGCATAAAATAAGCGCTATGGAACAACGTTAAACTGTTCTTATTTGAAGTAAATATTGTAATTTACTTAAATACCCGCAAGCGTACGTACACAAATACAATTATTTTTGCGTAAAATCTTTATCAAATACATGGTTATTATGAAATTAATGTTAAAACATTAAATAAGGCACAGCAAAACTTTATTAGTATGTTAGTCCGCGTAATAGATGCAAAATACGTCGTGATGAAAACAAACAATCAAAAGGGAGCAGTAAATTAGAAGGGGGCTGCGACAGACGTACGCGATGACGACAGAGATGGCGCGGCGGAGCCAGGACGTGTGGAGCTGCAGACGGACAGATGAAAAGTTGCAGACTACACCCGTTATTGTTCGCCAACTGTTTTATCTTTACTTTGCGATGTATAACGGAAATTGTTGTTTTTTCCCTAACCCAAACCCTTTTGTTCTCCTTCGTGTACATGGTTCACAATTTTTGCCCAACTAGTATGTAAGTTTTAAATTTTAGTATATTTTTTTTATTGTCATATATTCTGATGCTACTTCCATAATGACGGGGCAAGTAATAATATTGGAAACCTATCGATAAACGGAAGAGATGAAGAACAACTGCCGTTAATGGATCAAGGAACTTCGATAAAGAAATTTACTTTCGGTTGCCGTAAACTTTGTCCGCAACAGATGTGCCAGAATTTGATCTCGAATGTCTAGATATTATGGATTCACCATGTCGCAATCTGCTTTCTTTCAATATATCGCTGATATGGATTTACGTAACAACATTACTCACGGAGGTTAAATGTGGGATATTTCGCCAAGTTATTATTCCGTGATAATAATTTTACAAGCTAAGCAGGTCAATTAAAGTCTTATGGCAGGTTGAACATACTAAATTAAAATTGGGTTCAAATTGGGTTCGAGGGATGTTAACAGGTCACAAGGCTTACGTAATAAAGTATCCTAGTAACTATGATTTTGACAAATTTAATTTTTGTGGACCAATTTTCCTTGCGCCATTTTAATTTAAAAATTAACCTTACCTCTCCATTAAGATATAATCGTCTTGGAAAACCCCTAATAAAGAAATAAAAAAAATGCGGTCCCACGATCAGGACGACTGAAAAGTTAATTGAGACATTTACCCCTTTACATGCTCGTTAAAAGGAAAGTAGGATTGTAAAAATGCTAGTAAACGTGGAAATTAAGATTTTTTTCATGTTTTGTTTTTTTTTTCTTCATTATTAATACTGTAAAATAAGCACATAGTGTAGACTTTAAAAGTCTATTCATCCTTGAATCCAAATGAACCTCGTCTGCTAATTGTGCACATTGTTGAAAAATGGATTAGGCTGGCGCCAAGTTCTCCGAAGGCGGTAGAACCACTCACCATATATAATAATCGATCACGGATGATTTTACATGTTTCATTTGTAATGTCGGAAATGCAATATTAAATGGTTTTCCTCTTTCTTGACAACGCGACCGCTATGCTTTTAGTGATGCTGATGTCAATGAGGGGTGGAGACTTCTTACCATTAAGTGGTTGACCTGGGTGCTATTTTCTCAACTATGTGCACAAATGCACATTATCTATCTACAGCAAGCGAGCGATATGGGGGCAAGTTAATTTAGATACGAAAATTTTGTGACATGCCTGGGGGTTTAAATTAACTAAACTTTGCACTGAAAAACAAATTAGTGCACGACGAATAAACTACTGGTATATCGTGAATCATTCTATAAATTAACAGCATCCAAAAGTTGGCAGAGCTCCGGTACACAGTACGACAAAAATGTTACGTTTTTATACAAAATATTTCACAGCAATGTAGACCCAGTAATTATTGCTGTAAGAACTAAGTTGGTTTGCTTCTTTCGGCCTAATAGAATGAGACCATAGGGAGTACTGTAAGTTATTGGTAAACGATTTCCATTTACTCCCAGTAGCTAAAACATTGTAAAAATATTTTAAATTTAGACTGATTGATTGCACTTTGTATTGTGTATTCAAAATATAATACTATAAAACTTTGTAATTATATGACAAAGACTACTTATCTAAGAATCTGATTATCTACTAGCTGAATAACAGCTTTAATTTAATTAAGCTGAATTATTATATAACATAGGATAACTCCATTACAATTTATAGTTGCCGACTAAAGTTATGGGATAAATATCAACTGCTAATATAAAAGGAAATGAAATTGCGCTACCTAAATTAATATTGGAACGAACATAATACGAGTTTGTTATAAATATTGTTTGAAGTTTTATTCGATTGTTCTTGTGTACATACATATATTATAAGAAGGAGTAAAAACTCCTTTTTTGTGCTACTAAATTTTTTGATCATATAAAGCTCGTGGGTATAATACTGATGGGTCAATAATCAATTTTAAGAAATTCATGAAAATTTAAAGCTTTTAAATATGGAACTTTGTACATAAAAGCCAAGTTTTAATTGGAAATAACTGTATAAAAGTAGCGAAAATAATGAATTCTGCATGTCAATTGCTCCTGTAGCCAGCCACAAGGACCAACTTGACCTATAGCAGCACCGACAAACTAACAGAAGTGCTTGCTTTATACAAACACTTGACTTGAACTGGGGACGAACCCTATTTTGCAATTGACATCAGTGACGACGGCGTCGACACAATGCGATGTAATTTTCTTCTCACTGCACTATACAGGCACTTTGGTTCAAAATGAACCCTTAGGGATTATATTCCAGATTTCGTAACATGTTTAATGAGGGTGGTTACAATGGAGTTAAACGAAACAATTATTAATTCAGCATTTTAAGAAAGTAGCCCCGGAAGATTGTATGTTTTAATAACATAATATTATGTACCAGAAATGTTACTAAATGCCTTCGGAGTATTTTGTGATTTATCTAAGGCATTTGATTATGTAAAGTAGGAAGCATTATCTCTTTGAAGTTAATCACTCACGGATCAGGAATACTTCACAAAATTTTCCCATTTAAATAATTCAATATGTTAATGTAAGTGGTGCTAAATCATCGGGATAACAATATATGATGGGCGTTCCTTGGGGTTCAATTCTGGGTCCGTTTCTTTTCTAGTTTTCATAAATTATTTCCCTATTATACACCTATGTAGATTTGGTTACGTCGTAGCTGCAACCATCTTTTATGTTGTTCAATGTACGTGTTTTGAAGTTACCACGTGTTTTTTTATAACGCACAGGTCTGTAAATATTAGTGCCGTATTATGTTAAATATATGTTAAAAACTTATTGTCCCACTATTCTATATTATTGCAAAAGATATGCTGAGAAGTTTCTTTCGTCGTTTCTGGTCAATCTTTTCGGAATGGTGGTAGAAAATGACCTGCACAATATGTTTATGAAGTAATCATTTTAAATTGAAATACATATCTACGTAACATATAGGTACATATTATAATCCAAATGTGGAGTACATGTTTAAACAATGCCTAATACAACGCAAAATCGATACGGCCGCCGTCGCAGGCGGACGCGCGCCGCTGCTTCTTTATATTCTCTGCCAAATCCAGCCCGCACGTGACTCAACTTGTTGCCGTACTCGGAAAAGAGACAAAGCTATACGAAATATCATGCAGAAGTATTCGGAGGTGTCGTGGAGATAACTTAATTTTGTTTTATACTTAGATATAGAAATTTTTGTTTTGATTATTAATATTCCATATACATAATAATCCATATAATACCGTATTAATCCAATGCTGGTATTTTCATTTTACTATAAGTACACATACTATAAGTCTATTGAGAATGAAACAAATTGTTCTGGAAGTGTTTTTAAAGTATTTAACGAGCATCTGATTAAAGTTACATTACTATAATTCAAATTTTAATGTCGAATTCCAAACGATTACCTTTCGATATAACATCTTCATAATGTAGAATCGGAAGAAATCAATTAATTATGTTCGTAAACTTTAATTCTGTAGCTCCCTACTTCAGTTCGTAATCAGAGTAATTTATCATTCCGTGATATGATCTATGGAGTGCGGACATCCGACAGTATTTCGCAATTCATGTCCTTATGATGGAGTTCTCCTTAATTGTTTCACTCTGCTTTTACTTTGTAACGTACTACTCGAAATTATTCTGATTATTCGTTGTTGTTGGTTTATTGTACTGTAAAATTATTTCGATGTTTTGATTTTGCAATATATGTATATATCAGTTTTATACAAATGCATAACGTGAATGACCGTTATAAAAAATAGTTATTTCAAGATTCGAAGGTTATATTGATGTTATCGTGGTAAGATTAAATTTGTAGGCTAAGTGGAGCCTTTCGTAACATTGCCTAAGTAACATGTAACCCCGCCCGTCTGGCGGACGCCGTGAACGGTATTTCCACGAGTGCTGTGACTGCGTTTGCATCGGCCGAACACGGCTAGCTCCAGGAATTCCCAGTTATTACCGCAGGGGGACGCGGTCTCGAGGTTGTTGCCCGGAATCGATCCGCCGCATCACGGCGGCCGATGTTACCGGTGCACGAGGTTACGACACTATCTACGTTGCAGTTACTAGTTGACGTCTCCGTTACCGTAGCTGCTTCCACGTTTTAGAACAATTCTTCGAAAATATATGAACTTTACGCATTCACGCGAATATCAGCTGACTAGCCGTCATATAGTCCGCGTTTCTTCGTGAGTATTGATCAGCGTTGTTGATTTTGAACGGTCTAGCATACCCCAGAGGTGTTAGCGGATCTGTTAATGGTAGATTTAGAGTAGGAGAAATCAATCGGAAGCAATTTCAGTCGCGAAACAAATTCAGCGTGGCGTTGCCGGCTGTTAATTGGCTGCGGGTGGCGGCGCCGAGACGGCGGCGGAACCGCCGCATGGCGCCCCCTCGTTGCCCGCTCTTCGCGTCCGCCCGTTCTCCCTCCGACAACTCGGCGTTTTTATGAGCGAGAAACCCGCCGAGACCCACACGAGCCTGGGTGGTTCTTAAATTAGTTTGTCTTCCCCAACCTAGGCTCTCTTTCGACGTCTTCTCATACCATTCATCCCATTCAAAAGTTCAAGACTCGCTATAGATATTTTATCTGATATAAAAATATGTTCAACATGTAACCCGTTCTGTCGGCTAATGTCTACCATCCACAAAACTACACATTAATGTCCGTCTCTCTCGGATCGTTGCGAGGAACAGACCTCGCGGGTGACATTATTTTTCCATTTGGTAGGCTTATTTTCTTGTGCAGGCTATCAAGTTAGGGACGGTAGCGCGCCAAGGGTGGTTGTGGGGTGAGTCCGCAGGGCGGGGATGGCGGGACGCAGGGTGCGACTATCGACCGGCTACCCTCCCCCAGCGTGGCTCAGTTTCCGGGCGAGAGTCGCGCAATACGCCCGCGCCGCGACGCGACTCCGTCACACGTTTAGATAGTCAATTTGAAAACCATCACCATGCTGATTGGACTTGTTCGGGACTCGGTGATGCAGTGCTTCTGCCACTCATGCCGAGCACCCGTTCTGCCAGCAGGTTGGAAGGACTACTTTGCCGAAGTTGCTGTCAAATTCCATGGAATCTACCGGCTTCGTTCATACGCTTGTCAAGAAGAATACCGCTCAATGACTTGGTTCCGAGTACTTTTTTAAATTAAATTTTGTTTCAGAGTGTAGTAATATTGCAGATATCTTTAATTTTAACAGTGAAAACTCGTTATTATTTGTGTAAGCTGACCGAAAAATGTCAGCTGTAAGAAAAAGTTTCGTCCACGAGTATTCTATGTTAAATGACGAGAAAGATGCAGGAAAAGAAATATATTCAGTGTTCAATTAAGGAGGCTTGATAACGTAATCCAGTATTATTGTCCACGTTGAAATGAAAATCGGCTTAACTCTTCGTCGCGACTCGTCGTTGCGTCGAGGCGTAGCCGGCCGGCGGAGCAAGTATGGGCCCGTTAACATTGGTATTTTCATCACTTTCTTTGCCAAAGAATCTATTATTTTTTTATAGAACGAATTGTAGGAGACTGCACAAAAAATGATGGGTGATATCAAATTACGAGTACATGTGGAAATGATATAAGAAATCTTTTCGTCCCATTTGGTCCGGCTACCGTCACTTTAAAAGTCGTTGTATCGTTGTCAGCAAGTTTTAATTTGTGTAATTATATAGAATTCGAAATTTTGTTTCAATATTTGCATTAAAATGTAAAATATAATTTGAATTTATGTTCCCATAACTTTGTATCGTATTGGTATAAGTATTTTAACTAATACCGATGGGTTTTTGTGAGTATGTATTAGCTTACGACTCATGGCTAGACATATTGATTAAACATTATTGCATAATGTCAACCATTTTGTTCAGTATGTTGGAACCACATGCGTCCACCATTTTGCGCACAGGTTAAATTAATTCCAGACTGCAAGATCTTGACATAATTTAAAGCTCGAATGCTTTTTGATATACTTATGGTTTTAATAGTATGTTAGGATTTGATTGAACAAGTTTTTTATAAAATAAAATCTCAGAGCCTTTTAATACCAAGTTAATCGTAATTGCATACAGATTTATTCATGATCCACTAATTATCCAGTTATTATATTAATGATCAGTGATTTCACAGCTCAAGTTAAATTCTTATTATGTGAATATTGCAGCAACAATTTAGTTGACACTTCGTATACAACACGTTATTATTTCATGCACGCAAACGACAAATAATTTTACACAAAGTGTGAATTAGTCATATATAATTTCATAAAAACAGGGGTCGCCTGCTGGCTTTTATGTACAATGAATTAACAGAGTTGCTTCTGTGTACACAATATCGTTAAATTTGATGCATTTGCATAAGACTGCGGTGTTTGTGTATACTGTTGACATCCCATTGTTAACAGATATTAGGGGTTGGTGATGACATAATTGACGAGGGTGCGTGTATAACGATTAATTTAATTGGCTCAACAAGTTTAGCACCCCTTTTGATCTCGACGGGTGTGACGTGAATTTTCGGTTCATTATCAACATTGTCTTATTTCACGCCCCATGACTTGTTTATTTTGTTTATGAGTTGCTTATGCCCCTCATCTTCTTATTTGTGAATTGATATTGGACTTTCTTTGACCATTTGTGTTCTTTCTTGCTCGTATTCAGCATTTTTTCTGTCATTAACTAATATTACGTTTGATGAATATTTAATAATCAATATAAATGTAGTGACTTCCAGTAAAGAACCACCGTCATATAGTACAGACCAAGACGGCACACGGTGTCACAGTGATGCATTGCGGGTCCGCACCTCGCGTGCCTCACGAACGTTGACGACGTGCTTACGAACTCTGAGGCTGAAACTTCCATTTCAGCTAAGAGAATTGTTACGTAGATTTCTTTACTTCTTTTACTTAAATATTTTTTTGTTTGCTGTGGAAATAAGATTATTTTAATCTAAATATTTGTGATAATGTATATTTTACTTAAAAATGACGGTACTTGGATGGATCAAGAAATTTTGAAGCAAGTTGGATTTAAAAAAGTCTCTCACTGTGTTGATATTCCTCAAGGCTTTAAATTCGCTTACTGCCCACCCTCGCGAGTTTAAAATACAGTTTAAATATATTATCAGTTTTCATGTTGTATCGTGTGGCGCCGTAGGGGCGGGCTGCCGCCCTTTCTGTAGTAACTACTGCATAAAACATTTTACATTTATCGTGTTTTTTCACCTCTGTATTGTCTCACTGTGCTTCATTTGTGTTAACCCTCTTTTATTAGGTAGTCCACCCGCCGATCAATGTTTGAAAATCTTTCAATCGATGGAAATCAGACACGACTCATTGATTATTCTTGTGTCTCATCCGTCTCTTGTATTGATTTTAAAATCATTTACAGTCTTCGCAAGATCATTGTTCTTTGTTTGTGTTGTTGTGTGTGTACAACACATAATTATTTTAAAAGATAACCTGAAGCCATCTAATGATACTATTAATGTGATTAGCGAATTCGCATAGTATTCAATGGTATGTATGTACACTGCTAATATATCTAGGTCCGCTAAGCGGTAAGCTGGTCCCCGATATAAACCGCATTGCTTCTATATCGGAACGCATTCATGGAGGATGGGATTGATGTAATGACGTAAGATTCTATTTACTGCATTTTATTGAAGGTCTGTAGTCGCGGTGGATGACAAACGATGGTATACGGAAGAGTATGAATATATGCAGTTGAGTATAATAAATATTTTTTTACAAATTTTCGTGACATCTATAAAAAAAGGAAGTGATATTCTTTTCCCTTACTTGAACGACTCGTCTTTTGGAATTAGTTGCAATCATGAAAGCCTCATGGTAACCCGTCGTAACTTCGCCGCTTCTTCTCCCGGGCTAATGGTGGGTCATGACTAGACAGTATTAGCCACGCTGCTATTTGCTCTTCCTACTACTTCTCCCACTTTTTGTTGTAAAATTCTCTAACACTACTTCGGGAAAAGTACCGTTCCCGATTAATTACATCTCTGCGTAGATCGGACCTACGCTCTTTAAATTAGCTTGTTATAGTTCTCTTTTAAATAGATCGTTCTGTTTATCAGTACAGTTTTATTGTTCCGTATTATTAACGAATATAACCTCTTGGGGTAAGCACCTTTTTGCTAGAAACTTTCTAAAATAAATTACAGGAAACGTGACAATGGCGAAATCTACGGTCTGTTTATCCAAAAAAATGCATGTATTGACCACAGCCAGGCAACATCCCTAATGATTAATATGAAATTATTAAGTTCTGGCACCTAAGGACTTACTAACGTAACGTAACGTCATAAAGTGGATGTTACAACAAATTATGAACTTATTATGTGATCCCTCCAAAATGTCTGGCCTGTAAACCGAGACTTAGTGTCGACGAAGGGATTATCCGTATTTACAGGGAAATGTTTCCACTCGTCGATTCGTCTCACGTACCGACCTCTCATCTCGGCTGTCGTGCCGTCGCCTTATTACTTCTCAACTATCGCCCCGCAAGGCCTTCCCTCTAATATAGTGTCTAGCGAACCTATACATATACATCGCTTACCAAATGACGATTTATTTAACTCTGCCAACGGTATATCTTTCAAGATATTTTAAGTCATTGAGAATTTGTTACTTAAATACTAATGCTTTTTGCTGTATTTAATGTGTAAAAGATGGGACTACTAATTTTCAACTATTATACCGCTCAAATAGGATATATTTTTTATTTCTTGCAATGACCATTATGATAGACTATCTAGACTGTCATCATAAAATTCTACATAATCGTCCATTGTAATGACCACTTTTTAATGCCCTTCTTCGACGGATCGATAGAATCAGTCACGCAAGCTTTATTGGTTGTTCTTTCATGGACACAATACCAAATGCCCTTCTAATACTCATTGGCTTGATCAAATTGATGGCAATGTTTTATCTGATTTCGTAGTGGACATAAGTAACTTTAATTGAGCGTCTCAGAATTATGATAAGCCGCATTCGCTGGGGGACTTTCGTTGTCTCAATTTTTGTTTCAGTAATTTGCCTTCAAAGATGGGAGTCGAAACTTCAAAAGACATTCTTATGTCAAAATAATATTCAACAGTTTTGTTTATTCATTATTACAAAACTTCGTAAGGGGATTTATCATCATGAGTATCCTCAAAAATATTCCAAACATGCGCAAAGACAAATACACTAGGCAAACTTTGTCTTAAATCCAGAATTTAATTAAAAGTTAATTAACATTATAAAGTTTCACTTCGCAACACCCTACGCCTCGTAACAGGCAGTTTCACAGTGGGAAATTGCGTTCGTATTTTGTGGTTGCGGTTACAATTTATAAACACTCAGCAAATTGATGGTGAGATCGTACCCATTTCACGGAATAACAATTGGAAAAAGTAACACTAAGTCGTTGGGCGGTATGGCTTAGACAAGCGGAGAGCGAAGCTAATTTCGCAATCCTCTAATTATATTTTTCCTTTAGCACATCGACGTTCGGCACCAGTCAAGAAACCAGTCGGCAAACCAAGGACTAAGCAACCCAAAAAAGTCAAATTTATCAGTAAGTACGAGTGTGTTAGATATTTGTTTCGCGTTCTTGTATCTTGTGTTAATCAATTTTTCTTTAGTTTTACATAAAAACGAACTCATTTTCCCGTCGCTCCCGATATACGATCGTAAAACATCGCCCTGAACTCAAATAATACCGTACAGGCGCCGAACAAAGACGCCTTTTATGTCTGTTTGAGAATTCATATCGCTCGTCTATTTGGCGTACTTCAGAATACAAATACATTGTCTGCGGAATATAAGTCTGGGACAGTCATGCTGAAAGTATAGGAAACCTGAGTGCAACATTGGTATGACTCATTCGCCCGCGGGCGTCGCGGGGGTGGCACCCTCTTGCAATAACTCCACATCGCACTTGTATTATCCGGAGACGGTGGGCCCTAATGAACCGACCTTGAGTATCAAGTTAAAAAATTCGTCAAGGTCTTATGGTTTAATAAAAAATAATATATATAATAGGGTACCATTAGTATATTTTATAGTTTTATGATGTTCAGAAATACGCCAAATTGTGTAAAGTTTACCAACTATCTTTTTTCTATAACCAAAATGTTATAACTAAATTATTAACAGTAAAGTGCAAAATTTTGCAATCATCACAAGAGAAGTAACGTGACAATTGAATGTAGACTGAGAATTAGTGTGTATCATTTCATCGTTTCTAGCGCCTCCTGCTACTATTTCGTTGTTATGATTTATTGACCAATTACCAGCAAAGGCAGCGCGTCCAACTGTAGACTGTAATAATCGCCTTTTAAGAGTGAAAACAAGCGTCACATCAGTTAAGTACAGTTGATCCTTTTTATAAAGTAAACGATTTATGTCTATGTTCTGACTCACGCCTATTTTTGGACATTACATTGAACGAATCGTGAATCCTAAACCGTATAAGAAACAAATGAAGGAAGAGTAATTAGTTTGTGAATCATATACATAAATATGGAAAAGTTGAGTCAGTTAAAATGAGAGGGACGCAGACTATTATACATACCTACTTGTATTTACTTTATTTAATTTTATTTCACTAACAAAATTTATATATTACCATCAGACCCGGCTAGGCGTTGCTGTAACAAAGGTTTACATACTCAATTTAGCTGACTAATTACCTTACACTACCATCTATTAATTGGAATGTTATGGAACTAATCCTTTGTAAGCTATTAAACAAATAATTTGCAATAAATAATATTGCGACTACAAATTGAGATGTAATCTATCTTTCAAGTTGGATCAAACTGCATACGGTGTTTAAAATCACACACACACAAATTTGATTAAAATCGGTTTAGTAGTTTAGGAGTTAAGCAACTGCGGGTGCGGTCGGTACCTGGATGGGTGACCGCTAGTGGCAAAAATTTCTTGAGCGTTTCCGTGCTTCGGAGGGCACGTTAAG
>DWJN01001770.1:0-16947 GCA_018248895.1 Carystus phorcus
ATTTTCGATTCGATTTGGCTCAAGAGTACTAGTGTCGTCTCATCACGAATCAGAAACTGTGAAAATCAAATCAGATTTCAGAAGTCAAATTCAAATCATTTTCGGGAGTACGGCTGCAGTTTTTATTCAAATCGACGTGAATGGAACTTCCTGTTTCGAATTTGAATCGCATTTTAAACGAAGTTTTCATATAAAACATTTACCCTTTTACTACGTTATGTACAATCAAAACGTAAAAAATTTAAACTTACCTATATTGAAATCTAAAATGTTTATGTTATTTCTTACGTAAATATCTTTATTATCATTGTTAGTAAATAACATTTGAGTTGTTTTGTTCCAAATGCGACAAAAGACAATTGGACGAGAGTCCGCGCTAATTATTGACCAGCAAATTTAATTAGGAATGTACCGCTAATGATCATTATCGCTACATTTATTCGTACCTAATAAAGTTCAACTTCTCATATTATTTTGTGATTATGAAACTTGATTCTTCTTATATAATAAATAGTATACTATGCTATACTATATCGTATTAGAAGCGATTGTGCCTGCCTGGTGGTAGCGATAATGATCGGTAGATACAGATATTTATTTGCAGTCCATCTTTCTTAATTCGGATTGTTTATGATCACTTGTATGTCCATTCTGCCAACGACACAGGAAATGTTATTGCGAAGTTTGTCTAAAACGTCTAATAACATATTCTGTGTTAGTTTTTTTGATGTTGTTGGTCTGTGTTACTTCCTAAATAATATGAATATAGCAAACACTTTTACTATAACAAAATACTTTATTCTCACGGGACATTTCCTTTTCTACTTTAAGTAAGTATAAAGTAAAAAAGCTCCTGCTATTCTTTTTCTAACAACGTTAATCTATCGACACAACTCGCCTTTGTTTTTCTTTTACAAAGAAAGTTACGTAGTGTAAAACGATCCTTTTAGCCATCTCGTTTGACCAAACCAGTCATGTGTAGACAGGAAAACTTTTTCTATTTTAAACTAGTACAATGTTTTGTGGTTATTGTTAAAGACTTTGTAAAGCTTGTAGGTAATGAAGTAGAATATAAGTACAAGTATATAGAATAGGTTATTAAAGAAGTTTGAGAAAACATAACAGCGTAGATAATATTACGAACTAGCTACTTGTTAAACTGTCATACTTTTCCAGTTTGTGAACAGTATTTTTAAGGCTTTATGTAGTTAAGTTTTTGTACAATAAAGTTTCAAAGCAATAATCGCTTTGTCAATGGACAAAAGCAAAAAAACGACTTCAATTATGTACGTCTTATTTGATGTTGCGATTCTCGCAGTCACACGCACCAAATAAATGCACATTATTAAGGATAACTGAAAAACTAGTCGTCAGATGTCGCTCAAACTTGTACCATTCAAATCAATACATCCAGTAAAAAGTTATTAAGTAACACAAAAAAATATAAATGAATTGAAAACCTTCTTTTTTTACAGTCCGTTAAAAAGAGAGGTGCAGCGTTTCAAAAGTCGCTCAAGGATTTAAGCCTTGGATGAATACAGGAGGGATCGCTAGTGCATTCACTACGTGTTGTGCTTTAATAAGTAAAATCGGAAAATCAGAAAATCGTGAAATGAAATGAGATTTTTACAAACATTGTTACGGAGAATATGCACCTACATATGGAAATGCAAAAACCCGCCTTCGGTTCGCCTAATAATACTCGATTTTTATTAAACAAAAAAAGCGAAAACAAAATCGCTCCATTCCTTTATTAGGATGACATAGTAGTTACTGTGTCTAAAACATGTTTATTAAGAGTAAAAATGAGGTCAAACACAATACATCTAGTATAATGGAGTTATATCTATCTTACTGATTCTAGGAACATCTACTACTACTAAGTTTATTGAAGTCATAGCGTAGTATATTGTGGTAGAAGTTTTTCAGATCCGTACCAGGCGTGAATAACTTAACAAATCGAAAATGCACTTTTCAGGGCAGCCATTTTTAAGTTTCATCTGTAAATTCTGATTTTATGTTAATAAATACTTTTTTATCTGAATTAAGTTTTAATAATATGTATATGATGATAGATATAGATTTTCTTCAATCAGAGCTAATGACAATCAAATTCCTCTATCAAACATTAAAACACTGTTTAAAATCAGTTCGTCTGTTTAAGACCTACGATTTAATATAGATACATCGTCAAGGTTACAAAACGTGACACATTTTTATATCAGAGGTTAAAAAATTTAATCCAAGAAGCTTTTCTACTGTACGCTAAATTACCTTGCATTCGTAGTAAAAGGGCAAGTTAAAATCTTGAAATCCGAAGCAAAGCAATTAGTAGTAAACATTGTACCGTGTACTAATTGCGTAGGTAGTTAAGAATCTTCTTACTGCTAGTTCTTGGAGGCCGTTAATTCATTTCCATTTTTACTTTCATTGCTCAAGACCAACTTAAAGAAGTAGCGATTTCTGAGCAATTAGTAATTTTATTTAATTACTAAGACTACCTTCGGCTTTCAGTAATTAGTTAGGTAGGTGTTTACTAGTTTGTATGCGGATAAATATTATCACAACTAAATGTATTCATAGATTCAATGTGTCACTACTTTAGCCAAATATGAGATGGTAAACCACACATGTTTGAATACACAGGCTCACACATACACAATAGACAACATTTTGTGAGAAGGCTTATAGTTCGTTGCTAGGTTAAAATCAATTCAAACTATTCATTGGCAGATGAGTTTACTATCACTTTACAAAAGTCAAACTACGCTATCATTTCAACACCCTAAAGATCCATAAAATTATCGTGTAACGATTTACAGGAGCATTAACATTTTTCTTACTGACCTATCCAGATATTAAAGATAGGTGAATATCGATTGCGGTGCTTAGTGTTTTTTATTACATACTATTCCGCACAAGTATTCTCAGTGTTGTGGGTGTCACGAAACAAACAAAGACAAACACACCTGGACCGAGAACAAAAATATAAACTCATTTTAATTTCCATCTTGTTTAGAATCGAATCCAGGACGACTTTCATGCTTTCAGCATAATAATCATTGAACCACAGGTCGTTAACAGTCTTATCTAGTTCAGTCTATAATCGCTATCTACAATATTTTTATAGAAGGTCGCGTATTAAAGTTTATATTCAATGATACTGTTGAACGATCGGAAGCTGTTATAGTAAGAAGTAAAATGTTTTTTTACGAGTTTAAACCTTTTTAAGTGTAACTTTCATGTAGGTATTTCACTTTGTTAAGGCTGAAAGCTCTAACTTATCTGGAAGCGATTGCTTTCACCGATAAGTTCTTTTGTTGTCATCTATAGTCACCCTAATGTTCTGTATTTTTTTCTTTTGTGTTCGTGTACAATAGTAGTGTTTCTATTGTATTTTAACTGTACTAGCCGGTCCCGTGACTTCGACTGCAGACCAATAAAAGGGATTTTACATTTTGTATCTCACCTCATTAGACAATGAACTTCAAACAATCTCTATATGTTCTTATTTATTCAATTAAAAATAAGTAACACGTTTGAAGTAAATTGGATGATTTTTATTTACAAACTTTCGTGTTATGTTACCATTCTTAGTAAATAACATTTATGTATATATTAATTGTTATTTTCTAATAAAATACCATACAATTGATAGCCTCGTAGTATACGTATTACACAATGAATCAAAAATGCCTGCTCATATTCTTTGAGTACAAATATAGCATATTGGCAAATACCTTTTCAGTTCCATTAACTATTATTAATCTATGTCATGTCTCACTACGGAACGGTCATGAATATTTTATAATCTAACGGTTATGTTTTCCATGTTTTTCTAATGACAAACTTGAAGGTTTTGCCTTTAGGAAATAACGTTATGGCAAGGCTGTAGCCAAGGGGGTTCAAACTCCCCTCCCCTCACGCCTGTAAATCTTAAACAACCAAATGTGATTTAAAAAAAAATGGGTTAAAGAGCAGAATTTTTCAGGTTCCAACCCTCCTTTCTATCGAACTATATTCTCCCCCCGACAACGAAAATCGCTACATCTTTACGTTATTAGATATTGAAATAGAACATTTAGAACAATTTCATTGGACAAGACAATAGGTCGTTTATATAAAAAAATTCTCCATTCGGAACGTCTGTTTTTTTGCAGTAACACCGCGGAAGCAATGAAGTCTATGTCGGTTTTTTAATAGTGTTCACGCAGTATTCACGGATTCAAGCGACATCTGCGTTCCGTGGCGCTATTGCTCTTTTATTGAACGGCAAGCAAGTGTATATAGAGAAACCTCCTTTATTGCTTTTATCGGCCCTGCCAATAACTAAAACTACTAGGCAACGTAGTAGTAGTTTTCTGCACATAGTATTAGTTTTGTTCATGTGGTATTAGTTTTATTCTTAGGTTACTGAACTCCTCCTAAATCGTTGGACCGGGTTGATGATTTTTTTGTGTTTAATCGGATTAAAGAATGGTTTAGAGTCACATTGCGATGGATAGAAAGTTTTTTTTATGTTCCAAAATAATATATGCCAAATCCCCTAATAAATATATAATAAAACAGTAACTGATGGGTGTGTATGATTATTAACTATGAACACAAATTATTATTAACACAATAAATTCTATGACAATGATTTTAGATTTTCTCCGTTTGTACATTTTTTTCCTCGTTGATCTTAGAACATCTTTAATCATTTCGATGCGTTATTATTGATAATCGTCATATTTCTTCTAATTTACACAAAACAGTATATGCGAAAACCTTCTTTGAATCTCTTCGTGCATCGGTGAAAAACGTATGAAAATCCGTTTGGTACTTTTTGAGATTAACGCGTTCAGACAGACAGACAGACGCGGCGGGGGGACTTTATAATATGTACCGATGATATACGGCGACAAAACAGATTTTCTATGTATGTTGCAATAATTGTCATTGCGGACAAATAGTGTTTAGTTACTTTTCCCTAAGTTAAAAAAGATAATCTGTATCTGATGTAGGTGTGTCACCAAATTTAAAATTAATCCAGATCAAATACATTTTTATAAATATTATTTTTATTTATTTTAATATATTATAGTTTTAATATATTTTTTATTGAAACTACAAATGTGTATTTCATTCATCGAGTCTTAAAAATTCCGAAAGCACAAGGTCTTTTCGAACACCGTAAGTACATTTGCTACGTGAAAATCAATTGGAGCTGTCGAATTCAATAGATTTCAACGCTTTTATATAGGTACTCGTACAAATCTATGTGTGAATTTTCTACTGCACTATGTGAAATTTGTCAAATATTTATTTCTAAATAATTTGAAATAACGCACTATTTCAAAACTTGCGAACATACATATGTACATGTTACAGGGTTAACACATTTTATAAGACTAAAACCTAATCAATTATTAATTCAATTTCCTAATCCTTCACATAATGTTTATGTTATCGATATTATTATTTAGTAATAATCCCAATTTTCTGTGAAGATAGTTGATTAGGCTGCCAAATGTGTCGCGTCTGGAAGCTTAAGAGCTAGAGTATTACCATTCTGTTGTCTATTTGTTCTCGACCGACGAGACATCAATGATGCCTTTTGTGATATTAGTATCAATGGCCGGTAATGACTTCAGTGACTAATTTGTATAATTATGTTCCTTTTTTGCAATAAGGTGAAGTAAGTTATTATAATTATAATAAAGTGAAGCAAAAGCTTTGGAACCCTTTTTATGAAAATTGCGCGAATGGAGGACTATAAAATTTGGCACACTTCTAGTTTTATTTAGTAGAAGTGCAGGTCGCTAATATTTTTATATAAGCAGTAGAAGCATATGAAATTAATAAAAATAAACATTACACACTATTTCATTTCATTCATTTGACACACATTGTACATACATACATAATGAAGATTATAGCACATTGATTGTTTTCGTTTATATTGTCAATGTAAAGTAACGCATTGGCACATGTATTACAGACGAATTTCGACAGACCGGGTTTCTAGTAAATATAATATGTTGAAGCACTGGATTCTACAAAATAAGTTGCTCGCAAAAATGACAGCTAAATACGAAATGGCTTTTTTACTTTTGTACAAAATGATAAAAAGTTTCAGCCACCGTTATTTACCGTCCGAAATCCGAGTAACGATTGAACTGTGGGTACGTTTTCGAGCTCGAGCAATCAAAGTTAGCGCGTCGCCGGCAACTCAAACACCAATCACGTGGTCTCATTCAATTAAGACCCGAGCTCGGATATTCGACTCGCAATTCTATTGTTACAATACGTTCACGTGAATGCACATAGCCAACAAAAAAGTGATAATTTATCGCCTTTAGAAACGTATAGCTCACACTACCCACATGTACATATAATGCATTATATAGATTTTATTTATTTATTCCCACTCTATACCCCAATCACTGTCGAATAAAAGACGGACTTAATGCTGAAACCGTTCTCTAGCAGTGAATCTTTCGTCTACAAATCTAATAATAATATCTTTATTCAAAGGCATCTTATAAAGTAGTAATTTCGCAGTGGTCAAAATTTGACCGTAAAATTGACGATTGAAACATGAATTTGACAAAGAAAATCATTTAACAGACAGAGGAGACAAAAGCCTGTGGTTATTTACTTAATTTATATAAACGTTAATAATATATAAAGATATATTTAAACAAAGTTATTTCCTAAAAATTCATTTACGTTCAATGTTCTCACAAGGTTTCTTTTAATAAAATTGGTCTTTATAGGAGATTTAGGAAACAAGAGATATTCAGTGATATGTTTGTTAGTGTTAGGAGAAAGGACACTTCATTTGTGCCTTATTATGTCTTCAAGTCAAATATTTATGTTAATCATATAATCGTTATTAAATTCATCTAAACTTGGGAAATAAAAATCGTTAGTGTGTTAATCTATATCTATACTAATATATAAAGCAGAAGAGTTTGTTTGATTGTTTGAACGGGCTAATCTCAGGAACTACTGGACCGATTTGAAAAATTCTATTAATATAAAATAGTCAATTTATAGAGGAAGGCTATAGGCTATAGAACATCATGCTAAGATGAATAGAGGAGGAGATTGCGAAAACGGCAAAATTTTGAGCTTTACGTGCGCTGAGTAAACGGTGAAAGTTACAAAAAATCATGTAGTACAAAATCGTTCCCCTTTAAAACTTCTAAATAAAAGTCCGCGATAGCATATGTCTAGCCTTTAAGGTCAACCAACTATAACCATTTTAATGGTTATCAAAATAATTTATATGGCAAAACAACGTTTGCTGGGGTCATCTATAATTTATATGGCAAAACAAAGTTTGCTGGCTCATCTAGTTATCTATACGATACATACCATACTGCAAAAATATCGAAAGCGTTTCATGCGTATATTAATCTTCCTTTTCTCTAATCGCCGGTTCATTTATGTAATGGTGAATAATTTACAGTAAATTATAATTACAGTCAGGGATTTTCGTGAGGAATTCATAACTGTGAAAGTTACGACTTTCATGTAGGTTGGTATTTTAATAAGTATCCATATAAATTACTAGTGCTTTGCAGAGAATGGTCACTTTGTTTAGTGTCACAGTCCACTTTTTCAAGCAACCCCCTGGGTATAATTATTCCCATGAATTTTACTCCACGATGTAGAATTCGCAATCTTTAAGTAAATCTAAAAAAAAATCCACGTTTTGGGTAGAAAATCGGATAATTTGACTTCTGACGTATGTGCTGTTACGGAAGCCAGAATAACTAATAGTTACATGTTTATAAGGTACAAAGATTAGCTACCTCTTAAGACACAAACTTGAAGATTTTATAAAAGAAGGTACCTATATATTGACATAGATTTTTGAAATATTTTTTACGAAGATAGTGTCCATTTAGAAGGGAAAAAATTAGACTAGTGAATTAATTAATTGTGCTAAATAATTAAACACTAAATAATAACGATGTTGACGAGTGACGAATAGAATAAAAATTGGCAATTTTGTCTTTATATGCCGCTTACGACACTGACCTTAATTAAACACGCTTATAGCAATCAGTCCGAGCTGTATTTGTGTAATTAAATCTTAGAAAATATGAATTACATTGAACTTTATTATAAACTAGCAGACCCGGCAACGCATTGCTGTGACTAAAGTTTACATACTCAACCAGACGACTTACTTCGCCATCTGTTAGAATCTTATGGAGCTAAGTCTTTGTAAGATATTAAACAAACATTTTGCAATAAAATAATATTGCGACTATAAATTGAGATATAAGCCATCCTATCTTTTAAGTTGGATCAAACTGCACACGGTGTACAAAATTTGATTAAAATCGGTTAAGTAGTTTAGCAGTCCATGGCGGACAAACACTGTGACACGTACTTTATATATATTAAGATGAAAAGTCCGCATATATAAGAATACAATCGTTTTGATTTCAACTGTAACTCATCAACCATGTGCCCCTCAGATAACTATATAATTTTGGTACTAAAATCTGTTTCAGAGTTGCTAAAGACATCAGTGCACTATCTCCTACCATTTCATAGTCTATAAATGGCAAATAAACATAACAACAAACATTGATTTATTTATATATACATATGTATATATATACCATATTTACATATAGGTAAAATCTATTCCCTTGGTACTTATAATTATCTTATTTTAATAAAAACTGTGATCAATTACTTGAATTTCATGACACCTACCTATATGTGAAGGCTTTAATGCTCTTTTTAAATCACATTCCTTCGAAGACTCCTTTTCACAGCATTAGGAGCAAACTCTGTCTATAAGCCAAATCACTTTCAAAAGAGATAGGTACAATAAAGCGAATGCACAACACGGTTACTCATAATAGTTGATGACAGTAGCACTAACCGTTTAACTTTAGTTTTGTTTGTCGTTCTATGTTCTACGGCCATACATTTGTACTACCCTTAAATTTCAGATACAGTTGAGTTAAGAAGCGTATTTCATATAAACGAGTCCACCGTTATCAATTCATGTGACATGCGCCGTGCCCTCAATAGAGGTTTACCGTCTATATCGCCAATTTGCCATAATGGACAATTTATTTCCCCGTCCGGAAGTTAAATCGGTGATTTGCTTTGATTAAATTACTACACTTTACTAAACTAACATGGTTTCGGCTTTCGATATCATATAGACGGTTTTCTTTCGTATAATGGAACACGAATGTTATAATATTCATATAAGTTTTCTCATGTCTTTGACTATCTATTATCTCCAGAAGATAATCGAGTTGATATTGTTATTCTTTGAAATACGTATTAGTTCTTTTTATTACTACACATGTTTAGAGTTGTCTGCACTTTGCAATCATATTGGATTACTCGAATGTTCCGAGAAAGCAGTAATAGCGAGCGTAGGTACTTTTAGTAGGGACGTTCTTTTCTTTTGTAAGAATGTCGCAAATGGACCCAATAGTATTGCTTAGCAATCCAGTGAAAACGGTGTACGATAACAACTAAAAACATAATCACATAACGATCAATTTTGTTTTAATGTACGTGACAACAAGTTATTTCTAATGTAAGTCCGTATTTCCACATATCACAAGTATATGTACGACACATATCGCAAAGATGTCGACAAGCAACCGTTGCGTGTGAATTGTTTCGCTGAAATTCAACGAAGTGTTGTGGTATTGGAAGACTCTTTGATTGATCCAGACCAAAGGCAGTTACTTCCTATACAATTTCCCTTATCAAATTATTTTATACTTGAAAATATATTTCTTCCTTTTAGTGGTTCTTTATAAAAAGGCATATGATGTTATGTTAAATATTCCCTTTATCAATGAACGAAAAAAAACGACTTTATATACGCCGTCAATAAATATTTCGTTTCCCAAGTGATACGCAACAAGTGAATGCGCATTATTATCTACTCAAAAACTACTCGACATACATAATGTCGCTCAAATTAATATGGGACCATATGACAAGCATTAGCTTTCGAAATGAAAAATAATCATCGTAATTGGTACATACATAAAAAAATACAGCCGATTTGAGAACCTTTTTCTACTATACTCTTGTACGGAAATCAAATACGGTACTTGTACACATTTAAATTAGAGTGTAGCAAATTTTGCGGGGTATGTATTACATACATATATCAGATATATGTATGTATTACGCCGCAAAATATGCAAAATAGTTTCTTTTGAATCTGCCAGTCTACATATAAATAGGTCATATAAATGTCAGAATTATTTTTCTCTCCGTTTGTTGGTCCATTTCCATTACTTTTATGTGTTGCTACAGACGAGTTTTAGTGTTATTAATAGAAACATTTTTTTTAATTACTAGACATGTAGTGACGTGTTTTCTATTGTAAATAGTGTTTAATTCAATGATACTTAAGGTCGAATTTCGGTTGCTGGAAAACACACATTATATTGCTCCATTCACATATTACGTGCGGCTTGCTACACTAAACATTTCGGTACCAATTCTACAATGGTCTACGGTGTAGCGTTTTCAATAAAGATTAATAAACATTTGGTTTTATGTTTGTTATTTATAGTTTATCTGTTGCCACTTATCTTATCTGAATATATATAAAGTACGTGTCACGGTGTTTGTCCGCGAAGGACTCCTAAACTACTTAATGGATTTTAATCAAATTTTGCACATCGTGTGCAGTTTGGTCCACCTTGAAAGATAGGCTAGCTTACATCTCAATTTATAGTCGCAATATTATTTTATTGCAAAATGTTTGTTTAATATCTTACAAAAAACTAGTTCCATAAGATTCTAAAAGTTTTGAGTAAGTCTGCTAAACTAAATATGTAAACCTTAGTCACAGCAACGCGTGGCCGAATCTACTAGTATTTATATATATTTGTGTTTGACGTACGAAGAGTCTGCCTACCATTGCAATTTATCAATTTTATGTATATCGCTTTCAAGCCATTAATGGCTTACTATAGGGCAAAGGTTTCTCCTCAACACTGAGCAAGCGTATAGTATACTTCAAAACGCCGGTCCAATGATTGTTGGTGAAGGGACTTATCTATATTAGATATATTAATTTATACGCAAATGATAGTACTCAGAACAAACATTTATCTTAATACATAAAAATGAGTGTTTGTTTGTATGTCTTTCATAGACTCTGAAATTGTAGAAAATAGAGCATCGATGTCTTTAGCAAATTTGTTCAAAATTCTCTAATAAAGGTTTTGGTATCAAAATTATATCGATCGAATAGTCCTGTTGTGCGTTACTTCATATAATATTTAATTTGACTTTTACCCTAAATTTAGCTACCAAACGTTTGACGATTATTTGAATAAACAACCTGCCAATAGCACTTTAGTCACGTACAAACTAGAAATATATAATAGGTTAAGTATACTCATAAAATACAGCTATCATGATTTTCTTATTAACTTCGATATATAGTTTATTCAATATAATTATATGATATTCGTAGTATATTTATTTATCCAAAACCACTTATTTTACTGTTAGGAGGCGGACGGGACTTAAACAAAAAACAACCTATCCAAAATACTATTATTGGATCATGCCACATACCAACTAGAGAAAATATTACATTCAAAACTTTTTTCATCACATTGTCGGTGTGACAAAAATGTAAAACCCGCGCCAAATGTGCTTTTCTACTGTTAAGAGTTGGAGGGAGGGTTGGACATGAGAAAAATGTACGTGTTCTTAGTTGACTATGCAAGCCTAGAACACTCTGAGATAAGTAAAGTAAAATTTTTAATAAGTAACATAATTTTTTTTAAGTAAAACATAATATGATCACCTCATTCCATGAACATCAGCCAAACCAAAGGCATCACTGATGCGATGTCAGCCAAGAAGAGAGAAGAAATAAATATAATTCAATTTCCCGCGTCAGTGTTCCCGTTGTGTTATAATGTAGGTGTCTTCAAGCCTTCTTCTTCTGAGTTAGTGTGCTCATCATCCAGGGCTACATCTATGCTTACCATCAGGCAATATTACAAGCATTAACTTACATAGTGTTTAAAAAATACTGATTCTCAAGCCTCAACCGAAACATGACAATCTTTTGACGACTAATTCAAGGAAGACGATGGTAGCTACCGAACGGTCTTCACAACAGGATAATATTAATAACAGCAATCAATTATTATTCATAATATTCATATTATAATTTTCAAGCGAAACCCTACCACTAAGCAAAATATGTACCAATATAAGTCAATATCAAATTCAAAGCATTTTTATTTTAATTTAACTTGTATACTTAAACGCTCTTTTCATTCGCAGATAACGCTGCTAAATTGCTTTCATTCAAAAGCTTCACAGGAAACCAATCTGTATTATGTATCTAATAATTTTATTATTAAACGCTCCTCAAACAGTCTATGAAACAGATTCTCTCCCTCATTACATGAAGTCATTGTGAAACTGGTCCACTTTGAGGAAATAAAGAAAGATGTCTTTTGCCTTTGTGTTCAAACGAAGTAATTTGAAGATTATGAATATTTTTACGGTTTGCGAAACATCTTACAAGGCACCGTCTTTATTATATCGCTGTGTTATTATAATTTTCTTAAACATAAAAAGATGTTTAATGGAACAGAAAGTTTTAAATGTTACAAAATTTATCGGTTGGTTTTATCGCATTGAAAAAATAAGGTACTTACGTGGAGACGCACGTCTTCAGGATTTATTATACTCGCGGCAAAGTATGGCGGCCATTTTGGCGTTTATTGAAAAAAAAGTTTCGTATTGAGACAAAGGCGTCTTACGAAAAACTATCTTACTTTATTATTAAGTGAGGTTACGTCACAAAATTATCTAATCCTTTTTTACGAAATGAATTTAATTATGTATTTGTAATTAATTAAATTATGGATTTAATTTGAAAATATTGTTTCACGTGGCTGTTACCCAGACTAAGATTTTTTGCATCATGGGAAATGGCATAACGCCCTTTTTAACACATCTGCTGGGATGTATGTGTAATGTCGTATTATATTATATGGTGTTGGAGAATTTACAATAAGGAAAATATGTCCATTCTGTCAGCGAAGTTTCATGTCCTGTCTTATTTATTTTACTTCATATTTAATTGTGGATTATCACTTCACCACGAATGTCACCGATGTCATCAGTTAATACAGAACACGCTACCCCGGTTACATTAAGTATCTATCGGTTCTTTAAAACTATAGTCCATATACGTAAGAAACATTTCTCATAAGATTTTTCAATGGCCATTTTATGAAACGTAAGCATTTCTCTAAGTAATTGGTTTTATCATATTTTATATTCTACTAGCTGTATCCTGCCACGCTTCGCTGTAGCTTTATGCTTTGATGGATGAGTAACCACGAACAAAACAAAGTACATGTTTTTTACAAGTTTAATTTTCCCTATCCATAAATATACAATATCTTTTTTCGTGGCCGCGGGTATGTTACTGTTCGTAGATAAACAATCCTTGAAGCGGTATGTATGTATGAATATTGTGATCAAATTTAAGGTCAATTGGTGCCGAATATTTCGATTTATATATACTAGCTGTACCTAGCACGCTTTGCTGCGCTTTGCCACTGCTGCGTATATAAAAAAAATTAAGAAAAGTATTTACATATAAGAATATTTATAGTTTTGATTCTGTTGATTAGAGTCATGTTGAATATATACGGGTAGATCTAATCCGATCGATCGAAAAATCGATCGAAAAATGTTAATTTTCCACTGTAACTTATCAACCATGTGCCGAATAATTTTGATATCACAACCCTTTTCAGAGAATTCTGAACAAAATTGCTAAAAACATCGTTGCTGTTGCTTCTACTATTACAGAGTCCATAAAGAACAAATGAACAAACATTGATTTTTATATAAAATAATATAGATGTAATAGATGAAAGCTTGATTTTTTTAAATACCTTGTAATACTATAAATTTATTTTACTACGGCATGCAAGGAAACCGTTGATAGACAATTATATCTCTATATTGGTAATATCGTCATAACGATGTCAAAGTTGCATCAGATACAGAACAAAACTATAATAGGTGTTTGGAAATATAGTAACAGACGCAACCGATTTCAAAGAAATACAAAGATTAGATTGAGATTCATGATACCATGTCCATGGTATCTGATGGTAGTTACTTCCGAATAACTAAAGGATTTACAAACTGCAGTGTAATACTGTAGCAGTAATAATATTTCAGATGCTGTTGATTGTAGACGTGTGAATTAGAACTTAAGACGTAGAAACGTTATATACGTGTAATCGTATTACATTAAGACTTCGATTTGTGTCCAAACTTAGATCAAAAAGTAAAAGATCACTATCATTATGGCTCCCATGGGCGAAAGAGAAGCAATCAATAACTCCGCCGAGGGTATTGTGAGTTCAATTTTCTCCTTTATTTTTTTTCATACGCGTAATTTATATGCTTCGGCCGTAACGGAGCGTTGTCTTGCTTCTTAGTAGTAATAAAAATCTCTGCACGATCGCAAGAATTATATTTTCATGAATGATTTCTCTCGCCAACGACTTCAGTAATATCGAGAACATCTGGCCGTATTGGAGCGACTTAAATATTGACAAAACCCATTGCGGTAAATGTATGTTATGGCGTAAGAGGCGACAGGTTCTTGGGGATCGAGTATAGATTATACTATCAATATTATTGTTGAGTCATTATAACTATGTTTTTGTGAAGGGCTGCTTATTCCCATGTTGCTTTAGTGAGTCGCCAAATGGCTCCATGTGCTCAAGCTGGGGCATATTTTTTTTCTTGGCTAGCACACATCAAATTACGATCTATTGCTTCGTTAATTCTTTGTTTACATACAACGTTATAAGTAAATCAATAATTAAAATATTAAATTTTAATATAAAAAACAAAGAATCAAATTTTAATCGTTCGAAATTTTCATAATAGTACACAGTGAATATTTTTAATTTGTGTAATAAAGTAACGAGAATTTTTAATTTTCTGACAGCAAAGATTATTCTATTTAAACTGAGGTGATGTAGCCCTAATTGGAAGCTGTGCCGTGCAATCAAATCAAACCACCCACCGTTTACTCCACTCCACTCACCGCAGGGATTTTCTTCGTCACGACGAGATTAATATTAAGTATTCACAACTTGCGATGTTATATATATATCTCACTCTGTCACGCATCGTACTTGAATCTGCGTTGAATTTTGTCATGTTTAATTAATAACACGAGAAAAATGCTCTTTAACTAAGTCTTTAATAAAACAGGTAATTGACGTTTGTCCTAGAAGATATTTAAGTACATGGTTTTTGAGGTATTTATTCAAACAATATTTTTTAGAATTATTTGTTGTTCCTTGGTCCGTCTGTAGGTTGCTTTTCCGTTCTCGAAAATGGTTAACCTATTTTCATTTTCACATTTTCGTCTCACTAAGATTTCAGTAAATAACGCTGTTTGCCGTTTCTTTTATTTCAATTGATTAATCATTAAAAATAAGTAATTTTAAAGATTTCTGTCTAAAATTTTAATAGTGTGGACAGATTAAGGCTTATGCCTAAACGAATGCCTCTAGCTAGGTCTAGCCCTATGAATGACCTATGTTTTCCAGAGCACACTCAGAAGACTATTACTATTAGAGTAAATTTTGTTCGTTACCTTCATATTTATGATGTTTGAGGGAGTTACTTAATTATATTATGAGCAGCATTTGCGTCTTATGACAAAAGAACTGCCTGAGGCTCTCTCGAGACGACGTCAGCAGAACAAAAGTCATAATACTACTTATTACATATACACAGCATACATAAAAACAGTTTTAACATAAAATAAACTGTATACTCACTCGATTAATTGAAAACGTTATGAATTTTGGAGCGCCCTTGTTACTGGTGGGTTCGGTTACTATTTGCAAAAAGCGTGGGCGAATTACTAATAATCAATCAGTCAATTAGTTATCCTCTACATACGAATATACCTACTACGCGTACACAAATGGCTGGAATAGATATTATAATTGATCAATGAGTTAGCCAACTACAGGCGCCAGTAATAACCGGTTTTTGACAGTATTTCTTGATTGCTTCAGTGCTTCAGAGGGCACGTAAAGCCGTCCATCCTGCTCATCTATGTCGAACCAAAACGAAGTAGAAAATGTGCCTTAGTTAATTTGTTGAAACCTGAGCCCTATATTAATAGTTAATTAGGTATGTCGGTTAGTTAATAATATCATTCGATATTTTACTGAAATCTATTATTATCCAAGTTCATATAAGTGTACTTGCAACAATCCGCGAGAGATTTTTTTCTCAAAGCTCTCTTTTCTCGCGGATTGCTGCTAAGTAGACTAGTACTAACTTAATATCTATGTAGGGTGCAACCCGTACTTTAAATAATGTTATGTGAAATAAGACTACTTTATAAGGAAATTGACATTTATTAATCTAGTTCGATCTACACAGAAAATAACTATTGTCGTCCATAAAAGTAAGCTACGAGTATGTGAACAGTCGTTAGCGTAATTCAGGAAACGGCTATAACGCCATCTATTGGGCGCAGGTGGAACGAAATATTTTATTTAACACTGACATGTTTTTTTTAGGTGGAGACCGAGGGCGCAGGACCTTCAACCTCTGCCAGTCTCCCGCTGTGTCCAGCGGGTAAACCGGACGCAGACGCTCAACCCTTGCTAAGTGACGGTAAGTTCAGTTATTATTATAACCTGTCTTCCTACGCCCGTCGCACTCTCCGCGCGTAATCTTGGCGAGGGATTTTTCGGGTCTCAAGGGTCACCTTTTTACCCGGACTTGAACTCGGGAGAACTAGTGTCTCCCGGGGAGAGGGTGGGGCCCCGCTGTTGAGCGGTGGCTCTCTATAATTTACCATAAGACGAGCTGGTGTGTCGCAGTCAGACGTCCGCCTAATCGGAGGAC
>DWJN01001771.1:0-16945 GCA_018248895.1 Carystus phorcus
GATCACCGTCGTCCATGGACATTAGCAACATTAGGGGTGTCACCAACGCGTTGCCGGCCAAGAAGGAAGAAGGAGGGAAAAACAGAACTGGCACTCCAGGCGGCAGGCGAAACACGACATAGTCATTTTACGATAGCCAGTCAGACCGTGAGGGTCTTACCACCGCATGGAAAGGGATACTTAGATACAGTTGACTACTTAATAATGATCATCTGAAACAGTATCAAAACCGAGATTCGCACAAATGATCTAAAATAAACTATAAATTAATTTCAAACTAGAAACTACTCATAACAGTTAATTGTTTAAAATTAATTCCGATCTAAATCTAGGTCATTCACCGCGATCGTACCTAAATCAACGGAGACAAATCCTAATGTCTAATTGGAATATTGACAGGCTTTATCGAATTATAACATAAATTCTCGAATGAACAATTTGAATATCAAATTGTCTTGTTCTCTAAGTGTATATAATAATACGATTTTAAACTTATATTACTATGAACTCATGATTTTTAACTTTGATGACCCGCGAGTAAAAGGAATCATGCCGGACCACTAAAGGACGCTGGGTTCAATTCCCAGCGGAATAGAAAATTATATAATGAATGTATGTATGTCCATGTCTTTGTGTGTTAATAACTGTAAGATGTAAGACGACTTTTAAATACCACAGTAATTGTTTGTCGAATAGTTAACGATAAAAAATGTTGAACAAGAAAAGCCGCCTTAAAAAAGAATAAAATAATAATTTTAGTGTTGTTTTTTGTGCACATCATTTTGTCATCGATACATTCGTCTATAGTTCGATACCTTAATAACCTTCAATAGTCGTAAGTAACTTTCAAAATCAATAAAACAAACTTCAAAAATATAAAAAACAAATTACCTGAGCAATCGTGAAATCCGGCTCACCAACGCCTTACCATTCATGTCACACTTCTGGAAGAATTTCAATTTACACTCCCCTATTTAATCAATTACACATAAAAAATCGCTCGTCACTGCGTGCACGGCATGGGAATCGAGCTGAGATCATTAAATCACTTCGCACCACAAAACCTATTTAAAAAAGCTATTTTTTATTCCGCCCCCGCTCAAGCCTTGAAAATGCACATAACTCGTGCAGGTGACACCACTTAATCTGCCGGATATTCCCGGGTTAACGAGGGAGCGAAACACTCGTGAGCAGTGACGTCATAGTACTTAATCTACATGTTTAAATTTTTCATCACGTAATCTACAATTTGTGGTATTTATTCAAGTAAAGGGAACCTAAAAGTAAGTACTTAAAGAGAAATTCTTATTTATCGTCATAAAATTTATTTTGATAATTTTCTTTTTATGTCCATTATATCAATATTGTAATATGTAGAGGAAGGCCGAAGAAAAGATGGGATGGATTGCGTGAGGAATGACATGTGTATGAAAGGAGTGAGTGCAGAGCTGACGAAGGACAGAGATGAATGGAAGAAGAAGACATACTGCACCGACCCCAAGTAATGGGATAAGGACAGGGAGATGATGTTTTTATTAAACTGAATAGGTTCGGAATTCGACTGTATTTACTCTTCGTGACTTTATAACCGTTTACTGCAATGGTGTATTAGTTTCGATGGTTCTGCTTTTATTCGCAAGATGGTGCTTATCTCATGTGGTTCATTTAAATTTTACCGTTATCAAATGTCTAGTTTTTGAGTTATCTCCAATTATGCGTATTTAATTGAATTCGACTACTTTGATGTTCTCATTTTTAAGCCAGTCAACACTTTTGTTTAAAAAGATTATTACGGTACGATTACCGAAAATTTTACGTAAATAAAATCATCATTTCTTTCGACTTGTTTTTGCCTTACCCCACAACAGATTTTGTTTATTTTATCAATAATGTAGAAACTTCTTCAAAGGTTTGGTTATTTATTTATTACTGATTCTCGTAATTCGTTTCGCTATTTTATATGGAAATGTACAATTTGTATTTATACTAATAACACTATACCTTTGCCAAATCTATGAAAACTGAATTGATTTGTAATTCATAGAACAATAACAAATGCCAAGCGAGGGTGGTTTTGTAGTATATCGGGAGGGCAGTGTATTTACACTATGTTTATAATTATCATCAATCATGACCATTACGATGATTACAATTAGATTTTTTTTTTGTATAATTTGGTGTGATTAAAACATATATTCATGAACCTTTTATCTTGTTAATTTTTACATTATATTGTATTACCGTACCGAATATCAGAATATAATAATAATAACAACATCATTCCGTATTATACGGCCAGCGAACGTCAGACTTAGAAAACTCAACGATGAAGCATTGTTTCGATTCATACAATAATCATAATTTATACTGCGCCTCTGTTCTATAGAATACTTATAATGAAATTCTTTGATGCCGATATCCCAAGTAGGCACTTGTAGTAGCATAGCTGCGTACTGACGTAGCTACACTATTTTGTGCTCTTTATACGGCACAAAAAGTCATCAAGTAGCGTTCTGTATTCGATACAATATGAATGCATAGAAGTTGTCGTCGAATGGCCTACTTCGAAATGCACTGCGTTCAATGCAGTATGACTATATTAGGGATTTTTTTACACTATATAAGTTAATGTTGGATTACTCCTATGTGATAATAAGCTAAGTTGTAACCTTGGATGGTGAAGCGCACTAACTTAGAAGATGCCTCTTCACTCTTGCGTTGAAGACTACCTGGTCTACATTATAATCCAACGGGAACACTGACGCGGGGAATTTATTCCAGCTTGCTTTATGGTTAATAATAAATGGTGAAATATATTACTGATGACATCTTCACATTATTTTATATTTTTTAACACTGGTGTCATGTGGTTACAGCAACAGTAACTAATTAGAGATTAGTATAAACTGTTGTCAACGTGTCTAAAATTATTTATGGCTCTAACTCTACGGTGTGTAAAAATTAGCATTAGTAACATTTTAAGTTAATTAAATTTCATATTATGCACATTTAGCTATCGCTACACTTAGCCTTATTTGAAGGCTAGTAGCTAATAAACTTCAAGGACTGTGATAAACCTTTACTCTTGTGACCTCGGTGAACTGCAATATAAGTGCAATTTATATTTCCTTTTGTGCATACCAGCTTAATATGTTATCTACATTTAGCTAAGCAATGCAGCAAAATATTTCAATTATCCAATATAAAGCATGTCATGTCATCACGCAATTTTTATTGCTATCATAAGCTAATGGTATATTACTTGGCGTGTTATTGTCTGATATGATATTCTATCACGTTTAAAATTCTTAGGCTCACGTTCACATTTGAACTACTGTCTTGCTAATAAAATTAATTTCGCAGTACGAAACTGTTTAGAATCGGACGTACCAGGAATACGTTTAGTAGGATTTACATACTGAAATTTCGTAAACTATTCTTTCATTCTGTAGTTAATAAAGTATTAATTATAATATTATATCACTTTATTTAAGTATCCTTACGCAATAAAATAATTGCACCTTTACAATAGTAAGTTGAAAAGAAGCAATGAGCTTATCTTGATAATTACATACGAAATATAATACGAAATATAGTAATTTTGATTTATTGTGGTGTGAAGTTGTCGTCTATTGTCATTGCCGTATGAAAATCTAAAACCATCATCTTAATTTGATTGTTTCACTGTGTACATGAAACAGATTTACAAATAAAATGCACTGATTTCAAGCAGTGTTGTTTCAATCGACGTTTTTGTAATAGTCTAGGTTACATTCCCAAAAAACTATGATATCCTAAGCGGTTGTAGCGATACAATCTTTCAATAATAGCGCGTTCGTACTGCCGTACATGGGTGGTTTCAACAAGCATCCGCATGGATTGTGTGCAAAGGTCACACCTTTGCTAATTAATTACATTGCTTTTAGGAATATCCCAATCGCGAATAAAGCTTTGTCTCATTTAAAAATACCGGGAGTCTTTAGTTTGTCAAGAGTGTATGAGACGGGCCCGATGTTCGATGTATTTGAGAGTGGATGCGGTCGCGTCGCTGGAGGGTTTTGGTTTTTTCTTCGCATATTTGGACGGGAACATTATCCGGTCGCCGTGTTGCAGGTGTACGCTCCGGCCGTTCACCTCACCGGCCAATAATTGAGTTACATTCTTTGTATTAAGATTTATAATTAGTTCTTTTCTAAATACGCATATAACATGGAAATAATAAATTCATATATTGTGAAATGAATAAATGCTTAAAAATTTATAACTAGATTGTCCTACATACTCATCCTTCGAACAGAGTTGTTTAATTTCAAATAGGCCAAAGTTTTGAATGGTTGTAACAAAAATAGGTTATAGTGGAATATAAGATGTGATAATTATGTTCGAATCCGCTCGAGACCGAAACTGATTATTCGAGTTTATTATATTATTATTTTAAAGTATCTTGTCCTTCATAGGAAGATGTTATTTTTTTATGTAATTAGCCGGCATATGTGCAAACAAGACACGTGATATTAGCTTATATTAGCAACATAAAACTCAACTCAAAACTGTTTATCATCGGGGTTTAGCACTTCATCATGTTCTAATGTTTTTATGCCAACGCATCACACCAAATCCTAGAGTGGAAGTATAAAGTTATATATAAAGTTTTAGTATATTTTTATTGACCTTTTTGGATATTAAACCGTTTCTTAGAATTAGAATCAAATCATAGAATTCATAAGTTAATTGTGCTGAGCAATTAGTAATACTTACTAACAGATTTCGTACTCCTCTGTCGTAATGCTTACATTATGACGTTATCCGTACGTAAAAAAGTGAACATGTTATAGATACGAAGAAATGTCGTAGTTTTGGAAAAAGTAAAAGTGCGTCAAAAGATATAAATTTCACATCTAGCGAGAAATCTATTCTCAAACCACTGCTATTGTATTATAGACAGAAACCCCTATGATAACATTATCCCTCGTCCACCGCAGACGTCAATGACCAAGGTTGGATGAAAGTGAAATGGCATGTTCGTTTCCCTGCGGTCTGATTACATAGCCTTGCATAAAATTACTGACAAATGACAATGGCTCTGATACGTAACTATTGAAGTTGAAGAAGTACATAATACCATAAAGTAGGAAGTGGCTTTCCATATTACGTTTTAATAAACTGTGGGAAGTAAGAATTCATGAAAATCAAACTCAAATCATTTAGGCATTTCATGTAGGTATTTATAAGTACTTATTAATGTCATATATGTCGTATGTCTGTATGTATGTCTCCGGAAAAGTGCTTTATAGATCAGCTTTTTGACGTTCAGTTTCGCATTATTCCGGGGCGAGTATTCATATAAGTGTTTAAGCCAGCTTTCGGACAGTAAGAGGCTCATATTAGGTAGGTCCAGCTCAAAGGAGACACAAATCCAGTAGTGGACTTTATAGATACAAAGACTTCCCAATAAAAGTACAAAAACTTTCTTTCAATTTCAACGGCGAAGGAGGGGAGTGGCGAACTCAGACCCGAGACAATTATATATAGCAATGATTTTACAATTGTTAATGTAACCAATTGAAGATCAATTCCCGTGCCTATTGATACTGAATTGACTCAATTGGTATGCCAGCTACTTATTACCTCTGATATAAAATTTATTATACTAGAAATTCAATATTTGCTATAATATGTAGTTTAGTAGCTACGGAACTTCGGAATTCCTTATCTTATCGGTGATAATATACTTGACTACATTAGAATGTGTTCATTCATCAATATGTAGAGCACTTTGTGTATAATTTGTGTTTATTATAACGTATTTTCGGTCCAGATTATTAAAAGCATTCTCTTTTAATTATTGTGTGAATTAAGAGATTTATAACTTAAGATATGAATCTGTTGCGAAAATAAAATTGCATTTTATGCACCAAAAGTGTTACATGGACATCAGAATGTACTATATTATCAAATACAAAAATATTGCGGCCCTGGTATGACTCAGTAGAATCTAAATTTAGTTATGTTTCATAATAAGATTTATTTCCATAATGGAGTTATAACATAAAAGTAATATAAGTTTAATAAAAAGTCTTTCAATTATTTTTTAACGATCTATTCGTTTTGAATGTCTATAAGTAGCTACATGTTCCATATGAAAACTTTTATAGGTCGAACGGGAACGTCGGTTTTATATTAAATAACAAAAAAAAAATACGAATTATTTTACCAAACTGATCAATGTTGTCTAATTTTCAGAACTGGAGCGAGCTATAGCGGAGCGAGCGCGGCGCCTGGAGCAGGCGGCGGAACAGACGGAAGAAATCGACCCAGCAACCAATCCTACCTTACAGGAGATGCGTGCGCGACTTCGCCACGCCGCGCCCTCTGCCGCCGCCTCCGCGCATTAATTGTCCTGCGTCAGACACCCAACCATTTGAAGAGGGACTTTACTAATGAAGGAAGTTAGTACCACGACACGATGTTAAAAATCGAAATAGTCTAGACTCCGCGTCATTTCATTTGGGTTATCACACGATGCTATAAAATAATGCGGATGGTGTCAATAAATTTATAATTTATCGACCTGCAACGCTTATTCCAGAGCCATTGGAGTTCAATGGCCTATCTAGACCAATGCTAGATTATTTAACGTAACTGTACGATAAATCGACTAAGATAAAGTTTATTAATCTGTCTGTGGTAATGTCCTGTAATACTGCTTCTGCAGTTGTGGTTTACCTGCGAAAATTGCGCTGACGTGGTGGAAGATTTTACGATTTTCAGTTTCGATAATGAATTAGTACCTATGTTTCACGACAACGTAACGGTCTCTAATCTGCGAAAATGTTTTTCGTGCAGAAATCGCGGGCGTAATCAATTCGTGATTAGAGCCCAAACAATATGCAAATTTTAGATTTGAATCTAAAACCAGACACGACTTTGAAAGGGAATTCAACAGTAATTTCCATGTAATAGTAGATTGCATTGAATCTTATAGAACTTCACTACACTACTATAGACTGCGATGTATTCACAGAATTGGTCAATTTTCTTGGATTCATTCATATAACCTATGCAAATTGTCTGGTGGCTCTTGGACTATTTTTATTGGACTATACACACATTGAGAATATGTAGACCTTCAATTATGACTGGTGTAAAACGTGCCAAAGTATATAATCTTAATACCAACATAAAGTTATTGTTAAGTTACCTACTTCAGAAGTATAAAATGTACTCGAATCTTGCAGACGTACTTTGGCCGTTTTATACCAATTAATTTCACTTGGAGTATTGGAATAATGTGTCTGTACGTGTTTTTCCTTGTTTGAAACATGAGATCTCAGAGCTTCTGAGATTCAGATCTGTTATTTATTTTCCTGATCAGAGCTGACGTCATTTAGTCCAGTATATAATCAAAATGAATATTTTTTACTTTACTGACTATTGTATAAATCCACCGTAATAAATGGCAAGTCGATTCGTAATTACAGAAGACTATGAATAAAAGCATGGCATTTAAATATATGTATATAAATGTTATATTATGTTTTACGAAAGGAATAATCATTTCTGTAGATTCTGACTTGACAAAGCCATTTATTGTTGCCAGGGTGGGTTTCCATAACAAAGTTCCCTCACTTAAAAATATACTTTACCTAAACATTTGCACTCTTTATTGAAAACTTGACTAGATCACGTCAAAACCTTGTCCATTGACTTTTTTCTATCCTATCCAGCCTAAATCCTAACACGGTTGTTGGACATTCACCTTTGTAACGATAAAAATAAAAATGGTGTTCAGCGCCATCTATACATGATAACATCAATAACAATCCTCTTAACCATCAAACTAGATGGCGCTGTTTATTTCAATAAAGTCCTACACCAGCCTGTAGGTAAGATTGATTCGTGTGAATTCCTTGAATTGCGCATTTAATTTTTAAACATTATACCAATTAATGTGCGATAATATAAAACTATGCTTTAATTGTGTAGCTTATACTAAGATTCATAATTTGTTGTTTTTGTTAATTTTAATAAGAAGTGGTAAAGAGCCGGTTCGTTCTTTATTATTATCGAAACTAAGTCACTATAAGTGTCACAAAATCAAATTTAAGTCGTATTGTAGCGTAGATTTGTTGTTTTAAAGGGCATGGTTCGAGCACATTACTTTAATAATTATGTTCGTTAAGTTATGTCGTTTGTCCATACATGTTATCCGGCAGGATATTATTTTAAAAGTTTGTGTTACCAAAATAACATTTATAGTTGCGATTAGTTATTGTATCAAACGATCATTGACTGAGGAATCGACTGCGTGAGCTGTAATGATAAGGGTAAAATGTCGACTTCACAAGAGAACTATTTTTTTAAACTTTTAAATGTCTTCAAACTGAATGTTTCGTGGTAGTTCATTTGTACGCACCAACGGCAGGCGGGCATCAAGCACTAATTTTTAAAATGTTTCATAACGTAATAATTCTTTTTTAGACCTATTTCAAATATTAATAAAGTATTACACCTAAAAATGTTGATCGGAAATTTTTATGTGACTGACAGGTCACGTCAATTAATTCTGGATTTAAAGTTGTTCGAACCCCGCAACGTGACGTATTCGAAATTTTCATTGGTAAATATTTATTTTTATAAAGTTAGTGCGTGACGCGCGCCTGCACATACTATTCTTGTTAAGATCCTTGTACACTAATCACGTAGATCTACGTTAACTAGGAGTTTACGAACGTAATTTTGTAGAATATATTAAAATACTTTCATAATAATATTATAGCGGTTAGCTCGATGTTGAATATTAAAAAACGTACGGTCGACTGCGTGCGTACGTTTATATTTTATAAAAATGTAGAAATCTTATGAATATTAGAAGTTTAATACAAAATCCCACAGTATACCTATCTACATAATAATATTTAATGTGAATTGTTCTTATTCTCCCAAATACCAAAAATAGTTGACCAGTAGTTGATGATCGATCGAAGTGTTCATGAAAGTGATAGAAAAAATATTTTTATATATACCTATATGAGAACCTATAGATAACCTATGTCTTTGAACTTTCTTATAAGTATTAGAATTAAACAATATTTCTAGATCTAGTTCCGATGATCATAACTCGATTCTACATGAAAGGAATTACCTTTTAATAGTTATCTATTATAGAACGATCAGGAATTTAGTAAAGTTTAACGAGATACCTTTATTGTAATACTTAGCACTTAAAGATTTTTCAGTAGCGTTGATGTTTATAATAGAAACCAGTAATAGGTAGCTATTTTGAATATTATCTATAACATTAATTCTCCTGGATCGAATTTGCTAAACAAAATGTCGAGATCGAAAACAAATTACTATTGGTTTTCAATAAACACATCAATGTCGTATTTTGCAATGTTTCTTATGTAGTTATACTAAGACATAAAATAGAATCTCTAATTTTCGTATAACATATAATAATAGAAATATGGAGAGGTACATTTTAATTATTTACTTGACTGTTCAATTGTATGTCAACATCAATGGTTCGTACTTCATTTAACCTGTATTTTTCTCTATTTCTGTCTAGTCTATTCATAAAAAACAGAATGGTCTATTGATTGCGAGCTAGTTTAAATACGTTTATGATGCACTTTAGTCTATATTTTTATGTTTATATCATATTTAGATAGGTGACAATTTCTATATTAATATTTAATTTTCTCCATTGTGCCTCTAATGGCGTACTCAGATACGGGACTAACATGGATTTTTATAAACAATCTATCGTTAATTAATCCTGTTCTATAACAAACTGAATAATGGTAACGGGAGATATTTAGTTAATTTTAAAATTATCCTTTGTTTCTGAGTACGACTGTTATTAAATATTGTTGGTAATTTTCTTGTGACTAGCTTTTAGTAATTATAAATTATATTATGTGTATTAATATGTATGCGTAGGATGGCGATTCTCAGAAACACGAACCAAATTTAAAAATAATTATCATTCCACTTGTTATTCTTTCACTTATTTCAATTTTCATTGTCTGTTTCATGTTTCTTATTTTATGTCGTATTGTATTTTACGTTGTATAGTAGATGTTTAGTACAAAGAGGCGTGATCATAAATGAGACGCCGGGCTTTAGCTTGCGAAGCTGTCGGTATCGTGGCCATTTAAGTTTGATATTATGGAACTAAATACTAGCTTTAAGTGATTTATTCTTCAAAATAAAGTTGACGATAAAACTGTATCAAAGATTAATAAATTTGCATAGACCAATAAAAGTGTTTTAGCAATACTCGGGGTTTCATTTATTAAAAGTATGCACTAATTTTCCACATGCAATTAAAGTTGCCAGTAAAAGAAGCAATTACTGCCAATTACGAACAAATGTTTCTGACAAAAATAGGAACATGCCAATTATTACAACGAAAAGTATGCATACGTTACTAAGAGATTGCATAAATTAAGTGACGGAACTAGAAGTTAACACGAAGAAAAAGTGTCCATTCGATTACTATGACATGAATTATTGGGATACAATGAACTCGCTATTAGTAAGTAGCGATAATGATCGGAGGAAAATTGTCGGGTCCGCGAAGCGTGAACGCTTTCGTTTTCATAGGATCGTAGGAGCCGCGGACACCCCCGGGCGCCGCGCGGCTTCTTACCACCAGTCGTTTCTCAGACGCCGACTGCTATCAACGTTCTCGAACAATGTAAATAGTGAATAAAATAGTGAACTTCACAATGTATAACAAAGCTGTAATCGTCGCTCTGTCAGTGCTGTTGATTTTCCACGAGGTTGTTGACGGGAAAAAAACGAGAAGGAAACGCCCGCAAGTCGAGGAGGAGAGCGCGTTCCCGCAACCCAGCGTGCTTACGTATTCGAATTTTGGTTTCAACGATGTTGGGTCGTACGATGGTTTCGTCCCGAGTTCTCCGGACTACGCAACGTTTCTCAGTACAAACGGAGGTAAGGAAGAATCTACAACTAGACTTTACGGCCCGGCCTTTCCTACGGCCATGGAGTCTTCAGGCTATGGAAATGGTTTCGGATCCCATATATCAGAGGGTCAATCATTTCACTCGGGTAGTGATGGACAGCAACTAGGTTTGTTTCATCTTGAACCGAATACGATGAATACCTTCAGCTTAACTAATGTCGATGCTGTAGCAGAAAATAAATTTAGTAGTCCTGATTCAAATACAGACAAATATAAAATGCCAGTTTATGGGGCAAAAATAGGCTTGAAAAGCAAACCTAAGCCTTACAATGATTTTACTGACACAAGTTTTAAAGAAATAACGACAGAAGCGACTACAACGCTTACTAATGAGAAAAATAGTGAAAAGTATTATAAAACAAAAAAGAGACACCAATATTTCGATGCTAAGCAAACCACTACCGAACCTAACAGTTTCCAAAATACTTATAACTTACCAAATTATCCCGCGACAGCAGTTGAACCGTTTATGAAAACGTCGTTTAACAATACAACAAATTTACTTAATTTCCCCAGAGTTGTAGACTTTACAAATATAGAACCATATTTTCCTAACGATTTGAACGGTAACTATCCCAAATCCATTGGAAGGCCCTTAAGTAATACCATTTCAGTAACAGGCGATGGCCACGATCTTGTTCACACAAATAGTTTTGACGGTCATGATGACAACAAGCATTATAAATTTTCGTCATCGATAAAAAATAGTGTCGATTACAAAGATGAGAAAGATAAAAGAGGGTCCAAATTTCGTCAAAATTCAAAAGAAGAAGGTTCACGAATTCAGCTGCCTAACAAATTTAAAGATACAGTTTCAAATGTTGAGTATAAAGACAAACCAAAACTAAAACCTTGGAACACAAGTGATAACAATTTACCGGCCACTGCTGACAGTAATACTGCAGTTTCAAGCAGTAAATTTATCAACTACAACGACAATGTTAAGTCTCAAAAGAATTCCATGATTGGATATCAATACTCTACTAATCATAGTAGCACAAATTTTAAATATGATTTTGACGAACCGAAGAAACAATTTAACAGTAATGTTGATGAGATTATCCCAGCTAGTAGCGACATAAGCTTATCAGATTATCAGTTTCCTAGTACAGATTTTTCTGATTTTAATAAGATACCCAACTTTAAAACACCAGTTGAAGAACCAGATTTATCATTCAATACATATAATTCATATAAACAACCAGAAGACTACTTGAATAGGTTTAAAAATTTGTATACTACGACACCAATATCGACATCTAATTGGGGTAATATATTTAAATCTACTGCATATTCGTTTAATAAAAATCATAAAAGAAGGCCTCAATTCAATGAGGACGTACATGATGAAATAGTTCACATACCTAAAAGGCCAGACTCCTATAAATATGGAAAAAATGAAATCAAATCAGTCGACAGTTCCAGCGATCTCCATCTTCATAGTAATTATCGACCGTATAGACCACATAGACCGCAATTCGATTGGAATAACGAATTTTCTAATACAAGATTCAAATCCGAAGAAGATCTTTTAGGACTTAGAACTAAAGAAACTCTTCGCCCTTCGTACCTACCTAACTTTGGTTCTACATTGAACGAAGTTGCCGATGAAAATAATTACAAAAGACTCATTGACCAATGGAGGACAGATTACTTACGATCCAAACAAAAAGAGGCTTTCCACGACTATGAATCATACGCATCTGATACAAAGCCCATCCACGTGCCTGTTCCAAAACCATATCCGGTAAGTGAAAAGTTCTAGTATTATAGTAGTAAATATAGTGTGCAGATTGGAAATGGCTTTTGTGTAATTAGTCGGCAAAAAATATATGATGGAATGCGGATCGAAGTAACAGCGCATGTCGCGCACTAGTTTCTTTGCTTGCTCTTGGTCAGTAAGATGAGCGCGCATGCCTCACGCCTTGTGGTCTGTAGGGTGAAATCATGTAACGTTACACTTTGGTCTCATTATATCGAATTCCCTTTCAATATAAAACATGTAATTGAAACCCTAGTCGCATTATAGAAAATTACTTACTAGGTTAAATGATAGCTGAAGAAATCTGTAGCTTCTACGATTAGCTCATTGGATATTGCGCTAGGTTTACAGCGGTGCATTACTAGATATGGAATCCCAGTGATTCCGAATAATTTAATTCACAAGAGGATCTTTGTTTAAAAGAACTAAAATACTTTCACGTTTTTTGGTTCAATCAGTAATAAAAAGACAATTGCATGACGTTGACGCTGTTAACAAAACAGGTTTAACAATCCAGAAAACACTTAAATTTTTAAAAACAAAATATATATTAATTTGATTCAAAGTGAATATACCTACCTCCCCGGAATCGCGCCAGAGTAATAAGAGCGATTTAACATTTCAGGTATCTATAATGTTATAACCATACATTTTCAACATTATACCAATATTAGATTCTATCTATCGGCACCGAATGAGTTTATCTGTTGAAGGCAGACAGCATTGAGATTGCATTTATGCGATGTTTTTCATCCCAGCAAATTGATCCATTATTGCGGAATAAGGAGAACAAATTATTATAAAAGTTCAGTTTAAGCTCCTTTTAATTTTATAGATAACTATGTTGTTTCAATTTTGTGTTTGGTTGTGAGCGGTGGCTCACATATGACATTTTATAGGACGGATCGAACGAGTAGCAATATACAAAATATTTTAGTATTTCTATTTGGTTACAAATGCGTTGCAGAAGCACTTCAATCTGCATTGAATGCAAGACCACTTATTGATTTTGGTTTATTTGTATAACAATTACAATATTGATAAATTGATTGATACTTCAAATACTTCAAAGGGACAGCTAGATATCTACTTAAAAAGAGAAACTAAACGTATTTGAAATTATAGGTCTCAGATCAGCCGCCAAGATAATTTTATGAGCCTGTCGATCTATTATAGTTATGTCACGGTACCTACATTAAATGGGATCATTGTCCCCAGTAAATCTAGATATCGTTTCACGTCACATTTGGTCTCGGTTGAATGGAAATACCTTAAAGACTGTAAGAATAAGAATAAGAAACATTTATTTCGCCATAGTTGGTACATCTACAACAATATCAATGTAATAAAAGATACAACAATATCGAACTTTAATAGCCATGTACATATTGTATCTAACTAAACGTTGTGTTGTCTGAAACGACTGTTAATAGCACAGCATCAGACAGACGGTACCAGTAGTTCTGAATGCTTAAAGGAGTAGTGTGACTATAGACTTCTATTTATAGGCTACATGCTTTTTATTTTCACTTCAAACCACAAAAAAAAAACCTTCAAACCATATATTTGTGATTATTTAAAAATATTCGCATCTCACAATTCATCTATCGAAAAGCGTTGCGTTGTTTTAAACAGCAACAGAGATGAATGATCATTTGAAAATCATAAAAGTACATACAGTACAGTAACATTTATATTCTTTGAATTGTAACAAGTCCACTTAGACCTTACGACATTGATAATAACATTGAGCTGTTACACCTCGATCGTGCAGTTGCCGTTGGGAACGTAACCCTCACCCATCATATAAATAATCATAGATCGTGCTTTAAGTATCCTAAAACCTGCTTACAAACCACATAGCGCGTGCAAATAAAAATGAGTAGCCAAATAATTAATTAATGTTAATAACGCATGCATCAAACGCAACAAATTTGCATGTCACGTGACGCGGATGAATGGAGTTCTGAATTTCATTGCGTATTAAGTTTTCTACATTCACGTGTTTCGATTAAATCGATGTTGCATTCTTTCCTATAATCAAGTGGGTTTCCTGAGCATGGTTACCGGGCTGGTTTCACTTGCACACATCGACACTTGGATGGATGGATTGATTTCCAGATAGAAGTGCCCCATCCGGTGATAGTTCCCGTACCGCAGCCGTATCCAGTGCGTGTCCCGGTGCCAAAGCCGGTTGCCGTGCCGGTTATCCAGGAGTTAATGGTACCCATCGAGAAGCCAGTGCCTTACCCGGTTGTGAAAAAGGTTCCATATCCCGTAGAGAAACCGGTGCCAGTCCCTGTTGAAAAACAGGTAGTAACAGAAAGTTTTCGACATTTTAATGATATACAACCAAATATAGATTACCTCTAATAATAATCGTAGAACTATTTTTAACAGGTTGTAAAAACTATGTATTTTATTTGATGTAAAATATTAATAGAGTAGCATGCTTCACTTAAGTAGTGATACGTTCAATTAACATCCTATAAAAGTTTTTGAAAGCGTGTAGATAGGTATATCACATTGTACATATCATAGAAACACAATGTACTGTTACTATAAAGGTTAATTTCGTTATATATTTAAAAAAAATTATACCTAACTCATAAAACATACATATTTTAGTGTATTAATCGTCACTAACCTAATTAGTTTTACATCTAAACCACGCTCATTACAAATAGCTCAAGCGATAGATATAAACAGATACCACATACGGATACCAAGTCTCCAAGTTTATAAGAAATTACTTTTTAATAAATAAAATCTTACAAAACTTTAATCCTTTGAATAAAATGAATTAAATTTTCTGACCTCTAAAAGGTGCCCAATATTGTTTTTTATTAAGGCAAGTTTTGAAGTTATGGAAGCCTTAGTTTGAAGGTTTAAAATTTTTAAATGTTGCCAACTTTGAGTACCTAATTTTGGCTTAAGACGAAGATGATGTATAGTTATAGTGGCCTTAAGGTCTTGGTAACAACATATACATCTTGTATATAACACTTAGCGCGATATACGTAAGGACCGTCTCTGTGGCTTGACACTTCACAATGTTTTATATCACGCCACATATGTATGTACCAATCATGCATGTGCACTTTTAAATACATATTAAATATGCCAATCTATATACCATATTTTTATAGACTGTATAGATGCATGCATGTTTTTAATATACTTAATATATTATACAACAAATGCACTTATTGTCATAGATTTAACTTATTATTTGATACCAATGCTTTATATTATTGTTACAATATTGCGATTATTTTAAGGTGGCAGTACCAGTAATGAAACCATACCCCGTGCCAGTTCCGCAAATAAGGCCCGTATTTCATCATTCAAAGCATCGTGATGAGTACAATAGCTTAGATCATGACGACGAAGAATACATGTATCGACCTGAAAGCAGCAAGAGGGTACCCTACACAAAGAGACCAAAAAAGTAAGGAATAATTTTTTTAACCAAATATACTAATTCTGTTACTTGGGTATTTACGAAGACGGGGAAATACGCATCTATGTAACCATATACATAATCGGACATTTTATTGCGAAATCTCGAACATACTTAAACTGTTGTCCAAAATTGTAATTGCGTGCTTATTTAGCTTCCATTTTTTCTTTTACATCATGAGCAAATATATTCATACAAAGTTATTTACATACAAAGTGGTACAAATGGCGGACCTAGTGCTATAGGTATTTCTGACCAAACTACCTTTCGTTTAAGAAAAAAAAGCCACGGCGGTTAGGATCTATGACAGTGATGTGAATGGTGAAGGCGGTGTAAGAATGTATGGCAAAAAAAAAAACATGTACGGGACATGTACATTAAACTGTAACGATTTCAACTCTGTACATTTAATATTTTTTTGAAAGCATTAATGTAAGTAGGATCTGCTATCAATATAGACTAAAATATATATTTTTTCGAATAATTGTTTGTCTCTGAATGTTTACGCAGTCACCATGTGAAAACAACTGAAGAGAATAGATGATGATTGTAGCTTATAACCCAGGGATGTCTATTGGCTCACTTTTATCCTCGAAAAAGATTTTTTTCTCTTAAGAGATTAATATTAAATGTTTTATTTTGATTTGTGGCATGGATACTGATAATAACACATTACTATCACCGGTGAACCGTGAACAAATATCTACATATGTATGTGTCACATTAA
>DWJN01001772.1:0-16941 GCA_018248895.1 Carystus phorcus
AAAATGTGTTACTTTTTTAAAGATAACTAAAGAAGACACTAAACTAGTTGCTATTGTGACGTATTGCAACGAATACTTGAATAACACAATAATGATTGTTTAGTATAAGGAAAATCTTTATACGTGTGATTATTATTCGTCTATCTAAACGTTAATCAACACGGTGTCGTGTGTAAGATACAGACATCTTCGTACATGAATTAATTAATTTTACATGTATCACATGACCTTTTGTAAAATGACGAGGAAATAACCTACCCGTATCAGCTAATTATAAGTCGCCGATAGACATTATAATCGGTATTCGGCTTAACGCATGTTGTACATAGGGATATATTACCACCTAGATACATCCCTTCTCATATAGTGGTATTTTATACGTTGTTAAGTTGCAGTGTCGAGACAGTAATAGTAAGGGTTCCTCAGTTCCTTTCTTTCTGATGTTATTGTGGCACCGGCAACGTATCGGTGATGCCTTTGATGTTATACATATATTTTGTTTTTTTTTTTTTTGGTATATTTTCTTGTACTCTACTATTCTCTACTATTCTCTTGTAATCTACTATTTTCATACCTACTTAACTTACCCACATATTATATTTATGAGTGCCGTCAAGTTAAAATTACTTTTAATAATACAAAAGACAAAATATAAAATGGCCCAAAGATCTCTTTTTGAGTGTCTTTTATGATTATATCTTCGAAGCACATTTTATTCTAATAGGTGTACAGTATATTCAAATTGAAACTGAATTAGTATTTACCTGCCGTTTTCATTAAAGTAACTTAACACTCGAGAGGGGAAACCCAGGATAGGCACAACAAAGGCGACAGTCCGTCTAGCCAGCGTCGGACATACAAAAAGGCCGTATCTATTTTAACGAGCGAAGGAATCTAAACCTTGTATAAACGAGATAATGCTCACAAGACATCAGTCCTTTTCATAGAGATATGCGTCTAATTTCCACTGATTGAGTTCAGTGAGTCCCGATATAAGAAGTTCGTTGACCTGCGCCATTTTAATAATCTACATGAAAAATTAACGGTGTAGGTTTATAATTACGTAGATATAATCGGCCTATTTGGGTTTTGTACGAGAAATATCCAAGTTACTTTGTCCTGAAGCAATTTCTTTAAGTTTTTAATGATCTCGGGATTTTAGAGTAATTAGTAATGTGTCCAATAGCTCTTAACTAAATGGGTATATTCGTAGCTTGAGCTTAGAATTCTTTGAGGTTTAGATTCAAAATGTTTTTATTTTATTTTGGTTGGTATGTTTTTGAACTCGTATTCATATTGGTATTAGCAGCGGTGATCAATAACTATCAGATCTTGTCCACCCGTTTGTTGGCAAAAAAACCTTAAGCAAAACCATATTCTTTCGCCTTTTACAACACTGTCTGCCTTTAGTATCCTAAACCACTCGAATACGACCAAAATGTTTTGTTATTAAAGTAACTAACAGACCCGGCGAACTTTGTATCACCTTGAAGCATTTGTCTGTTCTGGCTGGGCGAATATTGATCGTAGCGTTATGTTATAAAGCCTATAGCTTTCCTCGGTAAATGGACTATTCAAGACAAAAATACTATTTCATTTCGAACCAGTAGTTCCTAAGATTTGCACATTCAAACAAACTCTCCATCTTTATAATATTAGTATAGATAATCTTATAGCTGTCACGTTTATGTACGATTTTGTAACATTGTGGCTTACCGCAGTCATTGACCTCTGTTGTATGTACGATACAAGTAGAATGTGAAGCAATGCCCACAACTACATAGCTAGTAGGTATTATTTACACACTGGCAGATATTAACTTCCCGTCCAGCTAATGAAATACAAAGGGCCCTTGTATGATCATTGACGCTTCTTTTTGTCACCTGATTGCGGAAATATATTGAACTGTGAAAAAAATATTTGTATAAAATTAAATAAAGTATGTACTCCTAGATATATGGGTAATGATTACAATAAATATACGAATATAAATCTAAAATATTTTACAAATTGTATATACAGGAAAAATATTTAAACTTTTTTATAATATATTGGTTGATCTACAAACAAGGAAAAAAATCTTGCACTGTAAATCAGTAAGGAATCTTGAACATGTGAATGGGATTTGGGCGTCAATATTTTTATACTAGAGGTCTTATACTAGAGGTTATATTTTCTCATAGGACAGAATTTAGTAAGTATTATAATAATAGGTATATATATAATAGGTATGATCTCATATAGCCTTTGTTCAGATTAGCGGAAGTGTGAAAGAAAATACGTTGAAGCCGTCCCACTCTAATGTCCTTGACCGCAACAAAACTGGGTATCTTTCTTTTAGCAATCCGGTTTAATAATAGAACCACAAGTTATACAAGATAATCAAATCAATAAGAATAACAAATTCTACAATAATAAGAATATACAACGTTCTGAGAATATTGAAGAGACATGACTTTTACTGTCATCGTGCATCTTATAGTTACGTTGTTTTACAATTTAACCAAAAGTCAAGAATATGTCACTTCACTAAATATATTTATGGACATAAACAACAGAAGCGTATCAGCGAATTTAAATATGTTAAAGTCATTTCAAACTGTCTATTTAAAGGCCTATATTTTAGACTTTATTGATTACAAAATTGCAAAAATTACGTATGAAATGGTCTATCTTTCTAAGTTAAACTTAACCACCCAATCACTTTAATCCCATCGATACTATAATGTCCAGTTTATGAACTATTGTATTCTTTTCTGGTTACATATTGCACCTGTCTTTTGAGTTAGTTGTCCGTCATGAGCAACCCTTTTGGATTCAAGAACCAAGTTATATGTCTCATTTTTTTTCCAGAAACGCATTGGGGATGATGTGGTATTACATCCATTTCCCATCAGAACACAAATTATTTATTAATAATTGTCTGAATAAAGTTTTGGTAACCAAATTATATCGATCAGACACATGGTTGAAATTGTTGATTTTTCTTGATCGATCGGACTAAATCTAACCGTACATATCCAATAGCACTTCAAGAAACAGAATCGGTTACTAAGTAATAAAAAATGTAATCAAGTTACTCTATGTAAGAAATGTTTCTCAGTAATTTCAATTGCACAGAAAAGCAATAATTACGTGTATCTATCAACTTCCGCATAACAAATTAATATTACAGACACTTATTATAAAATAACTGGAATATATACACAAAGTAATTCCAAGCTGTGTAGTTTTATTATAAATATGTATATCAGAATGCTAATTTTATACGACACAATTTAAACTTATATAATATACTATTGTATGCTGCTATTTCTCTACGTGATAGAAACAGATATGAGGAAATCCGTAGAAGAACAAAGTTAACCGACATAGATCAGCGAATTAGTCGGCTGAAGTGGCAATGGGCCGGCCATATAGTTCGAAGGACCGATAACCGTTGGGGAAGAAAGGTCCTCGAATGGAGACCACGTCTCGGAAAGAGGAGTATGGGTTGCTCTCCGACCAGGGGGACTGACGACCTGAAGAAGACGGCGGACGTTCCGCTGGATTCAGAGGGCTCAGGATCGGTCAGAGTAGCGAAAATTAGGAGAATGTCCAGCAGTGGACGTCTACAGGCTGATGGATGGATGGATTTAAATAATTTATTTAAATATATCATAAAGTTGATCTGTACATTTCTCATTAAACTTTAATGAGTTAATTCAGGTACAGTCATTTCAGAGATAAAAATAAATTAATCCGCAGTTAATGAGATTTATTTCAAAGGATAAATAATTATAGTGGTGTACCCGTTCCATTACTAAGAGTTTTGAAGGGTTCCGCTCATTAAAATATGAGTTCAGAAACTTTTGGTTACTGTAATAACGGCTTGTGTAATCTACACATGCGAACAAAATGCAGTGCTCAGTTATAATAATATACTTTTTCCTTTAAAATTCGTGTGCTTGCGTCCAATAAAATAAACTTTCTCGGAAAGTTATAAATGTTAACTAATGATAATATTATATTTGTATTTATAAGTTAAACAGTTTGAAAAAGCTTTTCAATAAACCCCGAAAGAACTATTTAATAAAATATATTTATACATATAACAAAAGTAAAGCTAGCTATTATGTAAAGAAGTATTAATACCAAGTCGCAAAACATGTTCACATAACTAATATTAGGTTATTGTTCTTAACGTAACCGAAATATCAACAGAAAATCGTGTTCCACAGATTGCGGAAGTAATTAAACCATTAGCTCTATTTTAATGAGTCCCTCGCAACTGTGCCACTGATTTCTCCTCACCACTACTGGATCTGTCAATTTATAATCGGGTCGGATCGTAACAGGTGCTGAATACCTGTTACGGTAAAATGTTCCCTCGCTGCAAATATTAATACCGTTCGGCCTCAATTTTCCCGTAACCGCAGTTTCAACGCATTTGGAATTTCATTTTAGAAAGCTTTTGCTCTATTTTTTGCGAGATACGCCTGTACTGATTGATATTAATCAACGGTCGCGCGATAAAAAGTGTCGTTAAATTTAAATTAAATTTATGGTTACTGCATGTTATAAATAACATTGGTACGTATTTAAAATACGAGGCTCGTATCTGTTCTACATATATAATGAATAAGGGATAAATAAAGTAATTTAGCATGTTGGACGGAGAACTTATATGTATGTATTTATAACTAGCAGACCCGGCCACACGTTGCCGTAACTAAGGTTTACATACTCAATTTAGCCGACTAATTGCACCGCCACCTGTTAGAAAATTATGGAACTAATCCTTTGTAAGATATTAAACAAATAATTTGCAATAAAATAATATTGCGACAATAAATCGAGATGTAAGATATCCTATCTTTCAAGGATCAAACTGCACACGGTGTGCAAAATTTTATTAAAATTGGTAAATATCTTACAAAGAATTAGTTCCATAAAGTTCTAACAGATGGCGATGTAAGATAATTAAGTGACAAAATTGAGTAATTGTAAATTTTTTGTTTAATATCTTACAATGAATTATTAGTTCCGTAAGGTTCTAACAGATGGCGCTGTAAGGTAATTAATTGGCAAAATTGAGTATGTAAATACGTGGCCGGATCTGTTAGGTTATATTGTTGCAGAACAGCGTCTGCTGGGTCAACTACTAGTATAATAATATATTCTGAGCGGGAGCTCGCTTTTGAATGTATTTCTCTAAGTAAAACTCGCATAGCATTCATTTTTAATCTTCGATGCCTTTAGTATTCATTATTTTGGATATAACTTAAAGTAATTTATACTGGAGCGCGGTAATGCCTGTTAATAAGTATTGGCATAGTCTTAAAACTTTTTAAGGTCCAAAAAACTTGAAAGCCTGAGGTGTACTTCATCCTATTCCAGTGCAGTTTGATCGAGAAATAGGAACCAAACAATATTGCAAATTTTTATACAACTCGAATTTGTAAGATTATTATAACAATTGTATCCTTTAACTAGCTTATTCGTTTTGAATTATTTGATCATTCAATAAAAACAGGACTATTAAATGACATTTCAGTACCTAATAATGAGTATTCCTTATTTGAAATTGTTTGATGATTTAAAACAAATATACCATTTTTAAAAACATAAGAATTTTATATAGAAAGAATTTTATATTGCTTTGCACTTTATTTAGGAACAAATTACCCTGAGTTTTACAGACTCAATATAGAATAGAAACGGCGTTCAATAGAAGAGGATTCTATGTAGGAAAATAAAATGAAAAAGAAAAAAATACGTCAAGTTTTAAGAATACATTTATCGCTACTTTTTCCACTTCGTAGAGTTTTGTTATTCTCTGCACAACTTCAACCTACAAAAAGGGCGTTGACTGTGCATTAGTAAAGCTAGTCTCAACTTTTATTCACATTGTTTTTGTTGTACGAGATGAACTTATTGACTACAAAACGGCGAATGTTCATCAAACTTTTTAATTAATACTGTCACTGATCTTTTTTATTTATTTATCGTCTTTAAAATGTCAGAATCGTTCTTAAAAACTACAGTATTACTAATCATGTTTTATTGCGTATATTACAAAGATACAGAGAATGGACAAGAAGAATTTAGAAAGGTAGTTATGTGGGTATTTGTGTATATTTGAATTAATAATCACATGTGTTTATACTGAACTTCTAATCGGGTAGACTGGATTTGATGTTCTTCTTGGTGTAGATTCAAGAATGACTTAGACTCAAAATTCAATTTCAATTTCATTTCTATTCATTCAATTCTATTCAATCGCAGCCAAATGTATTAACCGTTTCCTAGATTAACAATATCAAATGCATAGACAATCTAATAGAACATGTACATTTTCGATCAAATGTAGATGTAAATTATTTTTCAGTATTATATAAGAGTAAAAGTACCTCATAAAATATGTGTAAGGAGTTCAGAGATCAATGAAACAAAACGAAATGAGCAATCTAATTGCGAAGAGAGTTTCAAAGGTAACAGTTAACTTTATAATAGACCATTGACTACTAATGAAATTGGAATGTTCCCATCGGCACCAATAAAGTTAGATCCGCGTGGCCGTGGATTAAATCAGTGCGGGGCAATTGTAGATATTGATTGCGCAGTTTCACAACATGACCGAAGAGAAATCAAGGGTAAGGAAGGTAATCAAGGATGTTCTCACGAAGAACGAATAACACAAATTGTCGAAGACTCCAATTGGGTCTAAATAGCGTTCTCCTGACAAAACTGTCGCAACTACTCCGAAGTGCTGTTTACCGAAGATCTCTACGGAATCATTCCTTCGAACAACTTTCGCTCTTTCACTGGAAAATTTCGTTGGAGTTCGGGAACAAATATCAAGAGCGGACGCGATTCATTATGCGTCTTTTACTGGGAAAAGTAATTCGAAGTTAGTCGACATTTGTTCGCTAGGTGGAGTCGAAGTTTCGCCTCATTTCGTCCGAAGCGGGCTCGAGTATAGACGAATCGAGTCGAATAGATGAAGTTGTCGCGAATTATGCGTTACAGCCTAAATTTATTGAATAGATTCTGTTCTAAAAGCCCAGTTTCGGATTGCAAATCTGTAGTAATAAATCAACGGTACATAGTAAAACTTATGTTATTTGTTGAAGTAGCTATTCTGACTTTAACTAGTATTGTTTGTTATTTACTATGATCTGCGAATAGTTTTAGATAAGTAGTAAATAGAGTGAAATGTATTTGTTGATAACTTGTCAGAATGTTGATTATGAAACTTATCTCTCATTGGCCACATTATGAGTACTAATAAAATAATTAGGCTTTACTCCAGTTTAGTCTACGTTCCTTGAAGTGGCGGGTAGTTAAATTAATGAATCATTTAATTTACAGTGAGAAGTAGTTTGGGCTGTAAACATAACAGCGATATAAACATTTTAATGACCAGTTTCAATTTTGTGTTCTAGGTTTTGGTGCTGTTTGTCTATTTGAGTTATCTATTGTATCCACGATACAGGGAATCTAAGCGTGGGGATATGTAGCATTGTTTAGTGTAGCTTCATCTAGCCAAATAATATTTAATCATTTTGCAACCGTCCGTTTATCTTTTTGCATCGCCACTATTGCGCTTTGCAGGATAATTCATGATTCACATATAGGTAAAACGAAAGTGAAATATTCAAGTGTATTATTAACAACATAAAATCACTTATTGGTTATCCTTAAATATTGTATCACGATAGCATTAGGTTGACTTTAATTACTTCAAAAAGAAAGTAACACTTAACCGCATCTATCACTATCATATACCATTTTGGATGCAATAAATCATTAATTAAATTTCACTTTGCGTCAATACCTGTGTTTGTGCATCATGAATTTATTACCAACTTCGTCGTAATATCTCCTTCCTTACTTCTAAACGTAGTACTGAAATCAGTTTGAGGAAAATTCAATACAGCTGCTTCAAATTAATCTCTCAAGCGTATAAACGAAGTACTTTGTAAAACTTTTTCTTGGACTGGATCCTGGACTCGGTTCACGTAAGAATTGAAGTAGTTTTAAAGTAAAGTAGAACAACTATAATTACAGTTTGTTAGGAGGTTTATGGGAAATATGGATGTAATGATAAAAATCATTTTCAGTCAAATAAAGTAATTTATACAGGACAGGACGGATCGGCTTGAAATTTGGCATGCAGGTAGATGTCATGACGTAAGCATCTGCTAAGAAAGGATTTTGATCAATTCTACCTCCAAGGGGATAAAATAGGGAATGAAAGATTTTTAACGCGAGCGAAGCCGCGGGCAAAAGTTCGTTAATAATAAAACTGTAAGGGGTTCAAATCTATAAACGATTTTTGTTGCCGTATTAGAGTAGCTTAGAATACGAATTTCAATGCCATACCAGTAGACAGATAGAAGGACGCAAGAGATGGTGTTAGAAGCTGACCCTCTCAGTAGTAAGGTTTTGCGTAAGGATTATAACATCAGTATTAGGTATGATAAAGTTATATATGTTATATTACTGATATCATCTTTCCATATACCCCAACAGGTTAGCAACTACTAATCTGCTAGACTCAGTCGCCAAACAATTCATCATGTTCTAGCTGGGGCCTTGAGAACCAGTAGCAAAGGAAGCCTTAAATATAAGTTGCATTATGATGATTGATTTGTCTGTGTTGTGTTTGTTTGTTGTGTGTGATCGTCATTCGACGTTCAGATCATGCAGCTCTACGTTTCTTCATTGCACATTGATAAAAGATTTATTTTTCATCTGAACAAACTTTATAGGATTCAGGTCAAAAATCTTATAACTTCCAACTTTTAATTAAAATTTCAAATTAGAAAGAGGAGAATATTTTCTGTTTTAAAATGTTTCATAAAACACAAGCTCCATAAAAATACTGAATGTAAAACTTGCTTTCGAATCAACATAAAGAAGTCGTTGAATTAACTGTCCACTGCGATATTTTTAAACTTCAATGAGGATAAAATTATTCATTGATTTATTTTAAGATAATCTAATCTTGGGAACGATTGGCAATTATTTATTCGGCTTAAATTTTTTTCTTTACTATTATAAAGATTACAAAAAATGAGCTAATACCGGTGTCGTAATGCGTTGTTATATTTGTTGGAAGTTGATTACAGGGGATGTTGGAGGGTGTCTGTCGAAGTTTACCACTAGTTGGCGCTACTAGAGTTGTGACTATTCTATTATTACCACTATTAAGAAACATAAAACATATTAATGCATATAAGAACACAATAGTTTATATTCTGTTTATTGAAGCCCTGTTGGATATATACGGTTAGATCTAGTCCGACCGATCAGCAAAATAACAACATTTTCAACTCATCAACCATGTGCACGACGGATGTTTTGCTATTAAAACCTTCTTCATAGAATTCTGAACACAGTTGCTAAAGATATCAATGCTTTATCTCCTACCAATTCAGTGTCTAAAAAGGTGTCTACAAACAAGCATTAATTTTTGATGTATATAGATTGGCAGATTATAATGGAAAAATGTGATGCGTGCTAAACTCGGGCCTAGAGACATCGATGCTCGAAACCTCTAAGTTATTCGTAAAAGTGCTAATTTATTCGAAAGTTAGAGCTGATTATGAAATTACTTAATGGGCTTATTTTTGAGTTACGCAAAAGTAAATTTGCATTAAAGTTATGATTTCTAATTTAAACAATGCAGATTTGGGGTCTAAGAGGATCTTTGCGCCCTTTCAGTCGACCTATACCTTATCCTCAGCATTGCTTGTCTTTGTACTACCAAGTTTGATGACGATAGAACCAGTGCGTGATAATAGTACAACGATTTCTTAAGCTCTTTGTATAGAATCAATTATCTTATTACCTACTTTCAGTTACAGTACTGCCTTCTGTCGTTAATACTTCAATGATAGCATCGATGTTGTAAGTGTAAGGTCAGCGATGAATAGCTTTGAGAAGGCTCGTTTCATTTTTTAATTTACAAATACAAAGGACGAAATAAAAATAATAAGCTTCCTACTATTTGCTTTATCCTTCTAAAATGTTTTGAGCAACTACTTACATTTATTTGTGTTACATCTTCAGTAATATGTATTTGTAGATCGTTGTATTTGTCAATTTGGACAGATGTCTTTACTTCCTAATAAAATTAATTTCCTTTTCTAATAATTGCATTCCCTGTTGAGGGCATCTAATTTCTAAAACCAACAAACTCCAACGAATGAATATAAACAAAGTGAAGAAGCAAATTGTTTTGATCTCGTAATTCTAAAACCGACATCGTTCCGCCGAAAAACGATTTGAGATCCAAATTAAATGCAGGATAATCTAATTCTAAAAATGAGGAACGGCCACAGTTTATAAGCCTTTGAAATTGGGTCGGAAACAACACTGCTGAAACAATTTTAATACTCCGAAGCTAAAGCGTCGTAATCCGCGCCTTTGTACGTTACAATGTGCCATTCGCGATAAAGAAAACACTTTGGTCCATTGGAATAAGTGCTGTTTTGGAACGTGGGGGCGTTATTGAAATGTCGTCTGAATCCAGCAATCCGGCTTTTGCGAGCCATGCTCTGCTTATTTAATGTTTGACACTATCCAAATTGTTTAAGAATTTTGAATATTAAATCACGCGGAAAACTGGAAGCGTTTTGATAATGATTGTTTTTAGTCTAAATTTTGAGTGCAAGTATGGTTATAGCTATTTATTTCATTGTTCCTCCTATACGGGTACTCACTATATGTATATTATATGCTAACTAGCAGCCCTGGCCATTCGTTGCTGTAAGGTTTACATTCTAAATTTAGCCGACTAATTACCTTACACATCCATCTGTTAGATTCATATGGAATTAATGCTTTGTAAGATATTAAACAAATAATTTGCAATGAAACAATATTGCGACTATAAATTGACATGTAAGCTATCCTATCTGTCAAGTTGGATCAAACTGCATACAGTGTGCAAAAACTTATTAAAATCGCTTTAGTAGTTTAGGAGTCCATCGCGGATAAACACCGTGACACGTAATTTATGTATATTAAGATATTTGAACTCATTTGTTTATACAGATCCTAATTACGGTTGAAAATCTTAGCTCTGTTTGTGGCTTGGGAGCTAGCATTATCTTCATTTTTTCTCTTCTTTCTTGACTGGCTTCTTCGGTGATGCTTTTAATGTTTTTGATGTCCATCGGCGGTCTTTACCCACTTACCATCAGACCTTTGCTTATTTGTGCGCTATGTACATTAAAAATCCATTGCATAGTAAAATGGGTGCAAAATAATGATCATTTACATTTTAGATCATGTCATTCGTACTGTGTGATCTTATGAAGGATTAAGACTTTAGATAATAATAAACCTTTTTTCAGTCAACTAAAGTTTCATCATCAACTTTCATCATAATTCATTACAAATCACACAAACAATATCGTAGTATAAGGAGTCAATAAAATAAAACAACGAATGAAATTAATAAATGAAATATGAATAAATAAAATAAGAATTATTAGTTATGTTAAATTTAAATATAACTTATTTCTTTAGTGTTTCGGAGTACCGTGGGAAGCTACCTAATCATTTTGATCCACGGAATATTCACAAACTTAGTTTCAACTAGTCGAGGATTACCTTAGCTTTCAAGTTCCAATTGGTGACATTGTTTACACTATTATACAAGTGTTTAAGTTTAGCTATTTAAACTTAAACCTCATTCATTGTGAAAGTAAATTAGTCAAATTTATATTTATAAGTTTCCAAACTTAAGACTACATCGTCAATTATGTTGCCAAATGATTTTTAAATGCAGAGAGCATTTAACGTTTAAGTATAGTCTAATTCTAGATTTTATTATTCGTAAGATTTTCATAAAAAATATATTAAATTAAAAATGAATAGTGTGAATGAATATGAAATGGTCTAATACAGGTCTAGAAAATATGGTAAAAGAAACAAAAAAAAACATACGAATTGAGAACCTCTTCCTTTTTTGAAATCGGTTAAAATAGTTACATTATGTTTGTTGATTTTAAAACCCCAAAAATATATATTCAGGAGTATAAAAAGGATTACAGAATACAAATATTGTTTAAGTAAGCATAGTTGTATTTTGCATTTGTATCTCTACCTCCGTACTTTTTATGTTAATGTCCTCTGCCCTAAAGTCGTCTAGTAGAAATCATTAGTCCGGCAATTGTGTTAATTAATGTAAAATTTTATTTGTAAATTGACTTTGTGTGCACAATAAAGTATTATTGTACTGTATTGTACAAACATATGAAATAATTGCTATAACAGGAATATTTTAAAATATAAGGTCTTATTCTTTAAAATTTAATTTCATTATCTAACGGAGTACACGTGTGTGTAGCCGTAATCTTCGTCAACAACAATAAATATGATTAATATAATACAATGATCACATCATTATTGATTTGAATTTTAAATTAGCATTAGCATTTTAAACTAAAAGCATTATTTGTTAAATAACAAATTAAAAATAAGGCAGGTTTACGCGTCACGCGATCTATAAAAGTAGTTTATATTCTTCCTTAAGAAAGTCACTTTTGCACGCGAGCTTTACACCACGATATAATAAACTACTTAAGTCACACGTATCGTAATATACCACGAAATTTGCTTCAATAAAATGCTGACGACACTCGAAATCTACTGACCTGCTTTATTTTAATTGCTGACTCTTGACCAATTTTCATGAAATCAAGTTTGTAATTAAAATACCATCGGATTCTACAATTTCAAGTGGCTAATTTAGTAAACGGAAAATTGATGAATTTAAATAAGATAGCCAGCAATGATTGAAGTTGTATTAATTTTATTTGTAGAAAGTGTCGTTAGGGTTTGCCTTGCAGCAGAGGAAGGTACGTTTTGCTTCAAGATATCAATTAAACTGTGCAAATTCTTTAATTTCATCAAGGGAGGGAATTCTATCACTTTCTCTGTCGTCCCTAGCGATGGCAAAGCTCTTGATTCAGAGCCGAATGCGTTCAGTTCAGGCTGATAAACGTATAGGTTCGGTGAATCAATTTTAGGTACATGCTTTGATCGAAATTGCAAAGATTTGTTTATCAGTGTTAAGAAGATAAGTTTCTTCAGAAAAATAATATCGAAAATTTTAATCTAAGTGTAATAGGTAATTAGGTCAGCTTCTGTAATTATTGTGCAGATTTGTAAATTTGTCGCATTGAAAGCTTTTAGGTACATCTCAAAGATCCATAAAATTTAACTACAAAATGTCAGTCCTATTGCATTCTACATATTGATGCGAAATTCATTGACCAAATATTTAGCCGTAAAGCTTTCTGGTATATTGCATAGGTGTTTGATATTATCTTCTATCAATCTACATATGTTGTTTCCACTGGTAAAACTTGCGAGCTCCCTAGCATTTATATCGACATTAATGTACCAGCGTTAATACCTTCATACCGCACTTTTATGCTAGATTTCCACATTATAAACAAGGACGGTCTAAAAACTTAAGGTATCTTTACAAAAAGAACCTATTGAACTTGATAGAATTCCAGCGAAATCCTTAAAAGTGTGTGTATCCGAGTATTCTCCTGTATTGACATGTTTGTTTCAACTCTTAATTACGACTGAATTAATACCTAGATTCCGATTGGTTGACCATGTGTAAGCTATGTCCAAAAAGGGAGCAGTCTATGTCTTGCTCACTATCGACACACACCCTACAAGAATGTAAAGCGTATTTTGAACTTGCGCCTCATGGCATACTATCGTGTTCATGGCATTGCATAGGAATTATCTCCTTACAACATGAGATCTACGATATGTCATCAAAATTTACGAACTTATCTTCTGTTAATGGTACATCCGCTTTAATATATGTAGTATTGTGTTTAAACAGTTTTTAATCACGACTGCTTGATTTGCATAACGTTGTAGAAATATCCTTATATTATTATCTTTCCATGAAGCCCACCTGACTTGTCATCGCGCTCTTTGCTTGATGCAGCCGCCAAACGATTCTTCGAGTTCCGAGTTTGAGAGCCGATAATTGTTTTCTCTTTTTTTTTTTAACCGACAACGCTTCACCGAAGCTATTGATATTGCTAATGTGCATGTGCGAAGGTGAGAACTTATCACCATGTGGTTTGTTTGCTCGTTTGTCGGCCATTTTCATAAAAACCCTAGAGCTAAAAATCAAATCAAACATTATAAGACTCAAGAAACAAAGAAGATTAAAAGATAAAAACATATTGGTAGTTCTAGATGAAATAGATAACGTAAATTAATTTTCAAACTTTGCATTTAATACTTTAAATCAAACGTAACTCGGAGTTACGTATAGCTTCGAGTTCGCAGCTTCGTTCGCGGTGAAAGAGATACGATCCCGAAAGGCCTTTACAGCTGTGAAGCTTTTTATCTCCTTTTAACGCTGTCTTGGAGGTATTTCAAGAGATATATGAAATTGGTCTTCCTGGAACAGGTTCTTACGGTGGTAAGAATAGTCCTATAGTTTTATGACTTCCGTTAAGGTAATACTACAATTTTACCTTGATAATAGTCCAGGTGCAAGAGATTATCTTGGAAAATGTTTTAACTGCCGTAAATTTTTTTACACTAATCTATTTTTAAACTTCCGGTTTGAGATTTACAGTATTTTTAAGTGACTTACCTCATATTATGAACCCCTTTAAAATGAAGCTAAAAGTTTCAACTATTCTTAATATAAATCCTTACGTTCAATAATAATCAGGCATTATGGACTTTTTCTCGTATATTCATTTCTAGTGATATCTATTTTCATAACTTCATCTCATAATACGTAAGTCTGTTATATTTACCCTTTTTGTTTATCGTTGTAGTGCCAAGCGATCCAAATCTGTAAGAATTACTGGTCTTTTGACTAAGTGTATGAGTTTCACAAAAATTTCAATTTACATAATTCAAGAAATCTTCTGGTATATTTATTTACGTGACTACTTCAACAGCAGATAGTAAGATAAATTGTGTCTCTAATTTCAGATATAACAGAATGGTGTATACGAAATTGCCATTATTATAATTGGATTCATAAGTTTGAACAACGCAAAAGTAGGGCTTTGTAGAAAATTTTATTCCAACAGTCTTTATTATAATATTTTGAGCGTATATTCAACAATGTTACTGTAATTGGATGCTAATGTTGCTTTCTTTGAAAGGTAGTGAGTTAATTATATTTTACGGGATCAAATCGTAATGATTCATTTTGATGTTTTTGAATTAGGAAGTCAAAAGCTTCATGTGTCTAAGTAATATCTTTGAGATATATTGTTTGTGAAAATGATACTTATCAGATAATTGTAGTGCAACTAATTGCACCCGGCGCGCGTTGCTACGCATATTAACAAAAACCAAAAGTCTGTATAAATCAACCATGTGTTCAATCAATCACCGAAAATCAACATTTTCTACTGGAACTCATTAACCATGAGTGCAATCGATATAATTATGATAACAAAACCCTCGTCAGATAATTTTGAACATAGTTTCTAAAGACATGATTCTATCTCCTACCATTTCAGAATCTATAAAGGACACACAGACAAACATTCATTTTTATATATTAAGAAGAACGAAAGTGCCAAATCACTGGGGTCAATAATTAGATTCGGTTGAAAATTCGTCTTTTAAGCATCCCTTAGGGTTACGACATTTTTTTAAGTGCGAGTATTCTATAAATATTATAAAATAAAGTCCCTTCGCCGTGTGTGGCTGTCTGAACACGCTAATTTAAAAAACTACCAGACGGATTTTTATACGGTTCACTAATGGATGGAGTGATTCAAAAAGGTTTTTGTGTATAATGCAATAATGTTTTGTGTAAATTGGATGAAATATGACCATTATTGTTGAAGACGTTGGAAAACATTCAAGTCAATTGAGAGCTTTTATCGAAAACAGTGGAAATGTTCATCTTTTATAGATCTTCTACAAAGTCGCGAATAAAGCGAACCGAGTGTGGTGGCTACTAACAAATAAATAATGCTGATGACATATAAGTCATTAAAATACGTTTTTAACGCAAACAAGCCTAATTTGTAAACGAGATAAGCTATCATCGTTACCCACGAACTTCAGTAACAAATGACAATCATCAAAGGTATTCTATTGAATATTTTCATGGAAAATTATGTCGTAATTAAAACAAGGACTACGATAAATTGTTCAAATATTTAAACTCAATTAATTGAATATTCATTTTCTTACTACACAATTCAAATGAAATGTATATATAAAATACGTACTGGATTAACGATTGAATATACAAATAAAGATTTTGAAATTCATCAGGGGATTTGACAAATCCTCTTTGCATATTAAAAGGTTAACGTTGTCGGGATTGAACAGGTACTGAGCTCAGCACTAGGAAAAAAATTGTAACACGACTTAAGAAAAGAAATATTCTATCTAGGATAGCAGAACGTGCTTGGGAAGAAAGCCAAGTGCGGCTGAAATAAATTAGTCAGGGCTTCGTACCTCGTTAGTTATGTCGTAACACTGATCAAATTTTCTTTTTCTTTAAAATTCTAGATACTTATTAACATTCCTGTAAGTACTTCTACGGCACTTTCATCTTTATATTAACCTATATTTAGACCTTTTGAAAGAAATAAAAAATCATTAATCGCGGGCTAAATGATAGCTATGACATTGTAGCTAGTAAAAACAAAGTAAAAAGAAAAAATAAAATAGAGCTAATAGAAGAAAAATAAAAGAATTAAAAACAAATATTACGCCATATATATTATTATGTATACTACAGATCTGTGTTGCACCATAAGACCGAGATAAGGATGGGACCTAGCAAAAGCCGTGGCAACACAGCACTGATTTTTAGTCCGAGCCATTTACAGAGTAGTCTTAAACTAACTATTATTCCTCAATTAGCGGGAGCCTCGAATATACTAAAGACATCAACAGTCAAAGCTCTAAAAC
>DWJN01001773.1:0-16940 GCA_018248895.1 Carystus phorcus
GGCCGGGGTGCGAAGTTCTCTGCAGGCCGAGGGATGATGCCTGTGGACACTACACCTGCTCAGCCACTGGGGAGATTGTCTGCAAGCCTGGCTGGACTGGGGATTACTGCTCGAAACGTAAGTTAAATCTAATCTGGTCCTTATCCTTTACAACAATACAATGGCCGTAAGGTTGAATTTACCTTATAAGCATTTTCTTCGTCTCGAAAAACAAAGCTTGAATTGATTTACAAAGTAAAGACTAAAAATTTCTGATCACACACAATTATTACGTAAAATTGACGCCATATTCCATAATAATTCACATACAAATTTCGCCTGCGTAACTTCCTGGGTCCGTTTTAAATAGTTCGTTAAATTCTCCCATCCTCATTAAACTTAGATGCGACAAATTTTGGACTGACATCCTCTCCGTGCCAATTTAGCCTGACCTTTCAGCTAGTCCTGGTCACGCGTACAGCCTGACTCATTGGGGTCAAGGGTTCAGACATTTACATCTAGGAGTCTAGTTTGGGTATACCACAAACTAATATAGTCATGTCGAAATGTAAAATTCTTTACCAACAGTTAAATTTTTTACTCATTGACGTCATGAATTATTGTCGTAGATATGATCAAAATTAATGTAAATGAGTGTACAACGTCTGTCGCAGCAATAAAGCCAATGGCCAACTCTAGTTGCCTAAACAATTTAATGTTTTTGCCACGAACCTTGAATGGTAATGACCTAATCTAAGTTTTGCTCGTCATTGTTAATCGCGTATTCAAGGACTACTTAGACTTAAAGCTATTTTGTATTTAAATAATTATTAAATTATTGAATATAAAAAGAAAAAAAAAACGTGCTATTGACCGCATAAAAGAATACGTCTTGGCGCCTATTTAGCCCAAGTATCTTCTGTAAAAACCATTTGAAGAATGGAATTTTTATTAGTAATTGTTTCGCCTCCAAATAAGTTTCCACGGGATTATAATTAATTCTTATCATTACCACGGAGCAACAGCACGTAAGCTACGTTTTAATTTGTAGATCCGTATCTATCTATCGTTAAAGTTTATTGCCTGGAATAAACCAAATAGATGAAATTTTATACTCGTTTTTAAGGGTAAATGCGGTCATTACGAGGTATGCGCTGTACTTGCACTCTAAAAGCGGATTAGTAATGAATAATGTATAAAAATAAAGAATTATTAACGCATTGCCTCCTTAACTGCCCTCTATTAAAGTAATGCGGAGCGAAAACGTGATCGTTCTTTGAATATGTTCATTGAATTTAAAATCGTTTCATGCGTATAATTTCCGTTTAACCCCCATGTTATGTGCATCCAACTCTTTCACTCTGCAGTCGACGGTATTAGGATATCTCGTTCTATTATAAACCTGAGCACACTACGGTGGATGAATGAGTGACAAAACAATATTCGAGCGCGTCACATACTATAGCGTGTGACCGCTGCCGGTGTGGTCTGTTTGCTTTCCTCCGCCGCTGTTCGTAAACAAAAGCAGCGGAGATGGCCGCGCCATTAGCGACATTCATCAATGTCCGCTCGCTTTTTATTATCGACCACGTCGATAATTAATTTATTGAACCCGAGAACGTGTCCGATTCAAAATAACAGCTGCTACATTCGAGATGCAGATAACGGCCGGCTCGAGAAGAAAACTCCGATTAAACCTCCTGATTAGATAGCGTCCACTTTTACCAGTTCCATGTATAAGATCACGCCGATTTGCAATTTTAATGAACCGCGATACGGCGGATGGCCGCCAATAAAAAGCATCTAAACGTTTCAAACGTCATTACGAGGTTCTGACGTATGTTAAACACATCGCGTCTTGTATTGTAAAACAAAGCGGTGCGTCTCAAGATGCATTGTGGCCGGGCGGATGTCGCGTCGCAATCTCGGCAGCCCCACCTGCCGCCGCGTTCCCACACTCCGGCGCCGCAAAAAAACGCGCGCGACAGGGACGCACGACCTCTCGCCGTGTAGCGCGCCCTCTCGCTCGCACGCCAGGGCTGTCCGCCGGCCGTCGATGCGATCCTAGTACCACCACGCGACGGGATAACCACGAAATCACAATTTTCTGGTAAACAGTTGCGGCGACGCTCCGAGATATGGTATCATGACCGGACAGAACTTATCCACCGTTCCCAACGTTTAGATTTCCAATTTCTACCTCGTTAACTTTCACGAGACGATTATGCATCGCACTAATGAGCCGATAGAGCCCTGCCAACCCTATCCCCGTAGTTGTATTGGCGATTACGAAAATGTAAAAGCGAGAGAAGCGGCCATAATGAAATGAAAACAACGCTACGTTCGCACACACTCACACAGCGACGCGGAGCGCAACACGAGCGCCTCGAACCGGGTCAAAAACACCTTTAAACGAGTACCGATCACCAATCGAAATAAACTTTGTACTTGACCGTGTCACGATACCTCACATCTGCCTCGTATCTGGCCTTCTGGGAAAGCTTAACGATCCCGAAAACTTATTTGCATGTCCCGACAACATTATCTCCAGCATCCAGCTCTCGTTCTTTAATGATAGGGTAAACATCGAGAGAATCCCTTCACGGCCGCTCAATTTCGCCTAATTGTCGACGAGAACAGTTCTCACGAATATTACCTTCTGTATTGAACCGCGAATCCCACGCGCACCTAATTTCCGCCTCGAATAGACGCAGATGTCGGAGCAGTTAAATATTTGCCCCGCACACGTGCAATACCGTCCGGGAAGGTAGCTTTTTGTCATTACCTGAAGCGCCCAGTTTCTTTAGACAGACCTTGGCTGGTCGTAATAGAAATCTATATTATTCCATTGATAACTAATAGCGGGGCCGAAATATCCACCCGGCTTTCGGGCACTTGCAGCTTAAATTAGTTCTGGAGTGTAATTTTTACGACTCCTGTTGTACCTACCGTTCGAGGGTCGAGATAAGATTCGGGAGTGAGTGCACTGAAGTGGATAGTGCTATGGGCAACGAGGCCGACACTCGAAAGTCTTTCTTTGATCTTATTTGTCGAACCGGCGAGTGGCGCCTTATTCATTACCTATCCTATAAAGTTTTATTATACAATCGTATTTATTGTACGCGGGTCATGAGAATAGATAGTTTCGTTTTTAAATTTCATAGGCGAAAGTGTGAACGGTTTTCGTGAAAGCGGATTATATTTTTCAATTTAATTTACAATTTGCCGTAGCGAAGTAACCGGGCGTGGAACGCTTTAGCCGAGTCAGTTTAAAGCCGATTTGAGCACGAAATGTTTTGGGGCTTAGCTTCGCCAAGTTTAAACCTAAGCGTATTACGGGCTAGGGCGAAGACTAATCTCCCATTATATCCCCGCGTTTCTGAGCTCGGTGAATCCGAGGAGATATAGGATTATAGCCACGCTCATTGCAGCGGCTTCCGTGTTCAATTTAGAACGCAAACGCCCGACTTACATTTGCATTCGGATAGGGAATTATGAGCAAAATGGCGTCTAAGTATTTTTCTAGCGAGTTAGGGGACTAGTAACGGTCGAGTGACGGTTAGACTCCCCGCGCTATCTGCCCCCTTTGTATTCGCTCCGATAACTTGCCCATGCGCACCCGACCGATACGACGCCGGCGCACTTCTCATTTCAAAACACATTATTTTTTTCTTTTAAGCGTCATACATTACTGCATTACCTTTTGTTATTCGCACCTCACCTTACATACGCCGCAATGCACGCGCAGTAACTCGATTGTGCCGCGCATATCTCTTTACGCGGTTACGCCAGCAGGGTAAGGTTTGCCGTATACGGAACGTAAATCACAAAGTTAACGATGCGCGCATATTACGTACGAAACATCAAGTCTATGTAAAGTTTCAACTTTTTATATTTGAGGTACCTACGTCGCCGTTTCTAATAGGCATAGCGTATCAAATGACGCGACCGCTCCGGGTGAGTTAAAATGCGAGTCGATTTAAAAGTATTTTAATCGAATGGAAGCAATGTAAGATGGAGGATGTTGTTATAGTTGCGAGCGAAGATAAATCGTCGGAGCGCGTGACCTCGCCCCCGGTCGGGACGTTAACGAACCTCTCTCTTTGTTGCACCGTGTCCTTTGCGAGCCTCCGAGCAATACACCGAAGTAAACGCAAATGTACTTATAGCGTGAAAACTGATCAGGCGTTCTCTTGAAAAAATCACCGCTAGCATTGTACCTCCTTTGTCTCCGCGATGCGCTAACGAACCTATTCCTTTTGTTACAGCGAGATGCCTGCCAGGCTGCGACGCCGAGCACGGCCACTGCCTCAAGCCCGACCAATGCATGTGAGTATCCACTTCGCACCATTGTGCTAAACGCTCGACGTTAGCTCCCTGCGCCTCACTAAATCATTCATCCTCCTCATTGTTCCCGTAGCTAAGAAAGACACGCTTTTTAGTCGCTTGTTATCACATCCCATTCTCGCTTACTCATGTTTCTTTTTTTAATTTCAGATGTCATTCGGGTTGGGTGGGCGAGTTGTGCGACCAGTGCGAGCGGCACCCGGGCTGCGTGCACGGGACCTGCTCCAAGCCGTGGGACTGCATCTGCGAGGAGGGCTGGGGAGGCCTGTTCTGCAACCAAGATCTCAACTACTGTACCAACCATCGACCCTGTAGAAACGGTGGAACGTGTCACAATACAGGACAAGGGAGCTACACCTGCGTCTGTCCGCCGGAGTACACGGGCCTGAACTGCGAGAAGTCGTTGCATTCCTGCGCCGTTCGATCTTGCCTCAACGGCGGCGCTTGCGTCCCCGACGAGGGCGGCGAGCTGTCTTGTGCGTGTCCATCGGGATACGAAGGAGCTCGATGCGAAACACGACGACTGACATGCGCCGATCAACCGTGCCGAAACGGCGGAAGCTGCGAACCGAGACCTTCCGGCTACGTATGTGTCTGTTCTCCCGGATACGCCGGCACCGATTGCGGAGTAGAAGCCGATCCTTGCGCTGCAAATCCCTGTAGAAACGGAGCTACTTGCACCCGTGCCGGAGACGGATTCAGGTGCGCTTGCAAACAAGGATTCAGGGGCAATAGATGCGAAATCGATATCGACGACTGTGCCGGAATAATCTGCGAACATGGGGGAACTTGCGTGGATCTAGTGAACGGGCAACGCTGCCAGTGCGCGCCGGGCTTCCTCGGACCCAGATGCGAAACGAGAGTGGACTTGTGCCTCACCAAACCGTGCGCCAACGGGGGCGAATGTCTCGTTCTCGACAACGACTACGAGTGTCGCTGCCGGTCCGGTTTCGCCGGAAAAGACTGCAGCGTGGACATCGACGAGTGCGCGTCCTCCCCCTGCCGGAACGGAGGCACGTGCCGCGACCGCGTGGACGGATACCATTGCAACTGTCCGGCGGGATGGGGCGGCAAGTCGTGTACGGTGTCGTTGGCCGAGTTCGCCGCGAAACCTGCGGGCGGGCACCTGAGGAGGGTGGGCGACGAGGGGGAGGGGGAGGAGGAGAAGCTGTCGGGGCGGCACGTGGCGCTGATCGCGGCGCTGTCCGCCGCGGTGCCGGGCGCGGCTCTGATCGCGGCGGCGGCCGCGGCGTGCGTGCGGCGGAGACGCAAGCGCGCGAGGCTGGCCGCGGACGCGGAGGCCGAGAGGCAGAACGCGGCGAACGCGGGCGGCAACGGCCGCGTGATTCGCAACACGTGGGGCAAGTGCGACGCGCCCGCGCCCGAGTGCCAGAACGCGCACAACGCCGCGGAGGAGTGTAAGCGGAAAACGCTGAACACGGAGAGCGCCGCGCGGCTGCTGGCGGCGCTCGACCCGCGCCTCTCGCGGCTCTCCGCAGACTCCGCCTACTGCGCGAATAGGTCAGTATACGAGTAATTTGTGTTAATCGCCGATTGTTGACCCACTTTTAGACTCGAGTTGTTCTAAAACTGTGCTAGATCTGTGATGTAGACCATAGTTGTGCAGACCGTTAATTTAGGTTGGTTGCTTCTGATACATTTTAACATATTAGACTTCATCTTTTTTTTTATATAAATGGCTCAATTTTTTCCTACTACTTGTACATATTTCTTTAATGTTTGTGACGTCCAATCTTACCGGAGCTCTGTATTGTTGCAGCGATACGTCGCTAGTGAAACGGGCGCTAGAAGGCGGCGGGGTGTACGTGCTAGACGACCACTGCCTGCCGCCGACGTTCGCGACGCAAGTGTAGTGTCGACACCCCACGGACTCGAGTGTAGTGCTCCGACAATGGACTCCTAACTTATTTATTCACAACGGACGCTCTCGCGAACCAGGCTGTGCGCCGCGTGTAAATATAGCGTAAAGTGTAAAGTGACCCCTGTATAGACGGCTAATTGTAAGCATTCGTATGTATTTATTTGAGCGGCTCGTACGCCCCTGTACATAGTAATGGCTGCGCGTCGCTCTCCGCCCCCGATCGGCTAGCGTCGCCCGGACGCGTTCGACTATGTCCTAACTCTCCTACATCTCGGCTAGCTACCTCGACGCGGAGTACCGAACCGACTGGAGACTACACAAATTATCTTCGATCCAGATGCACTCCAATGAATTATATATTCGCAATTCACTCGCACGAAGTTTAAAACGTTCAAAGAACCAATTCACCCGCACAGTGACACAATATTTTCAAGAATCGGAAACTTCTCCAGTTGGTTCTATACTCGGGGTCAAATAGCACAATTAGCGGAGCTGAGATGGAGGTGTGTTTTGTACTTCGAATACACAAGGGTAGCGGATATTTCGATAAAGACTGAACGGCTAAATCGCTCGCGTGTATCATGTGGGCGTGTAGGTCGCACGGCGAGAGGTCACGTGACAACACGATGTTGCATTTTACCAATTTAATATTGACATTTGACATCCCGTGAGCGACTGTACCTTGTCATCGTGCGGCCTACATCGATGGTTTGATGTGAGTTTCCTTACGTATGAATTACAGAGGGGACGTTGTAAGGGAACTCGGTCGACACCGGTTGTGTATAGTTAAGGTTGTGTAGTGTCGGGTGAGGACCGATCTGCCGGGGGGCAATGGACTCCGGTCCATGTCTGCGATCTCTGTAGGTAGCGGTGCGGCGGCCTCGCGGCCTCGGTCCGCGCGGGGCCACGCCTCAAGGAAACGACTCCCATCTCGCTGTAGGATCTCGTCAAACACTTCCAATCATATCTTGCTAATTTTGGAACTTAAAATTCAACTCCGAAGCCAAGGATTCCAAATTCGGAAATGTTAAAATGGACGCGTTGACATAAGTGACGTTCCCATGACACATGTCATTCCATTTTGAAGTTTTCAAATGACGTAACTAAAATGCTTTATTATCTAGTTTTATTTTTATAATTCTTATACACTAATGTAAGGTATCTTACCGTGACAATAGAATAGTATTATTTACTAAGATTGATTAATTAAATAGTTCTCCTTTAAAATGAGTGTACGAGGTCCTATAGTGAAATCTGCGTCGTTTCCAACTCACCACTGTCCCTCTCTAGACTCGCACCAGTATAGAAGCCAAACCGTGCGTAAAATAAGATTTTAGACTAATTTATGAAAACGCTAGTGATGCGTTGATCAGTTTTTTACATTGATTTTGTTTTTTGTGATTGACTAATTGTCATTTGTTCCTATGTTATTATGATTGATAGTGAAACTGCATCCGTTTAAAATCGTGTTCAGGTTTTCTTGAAAATCGACATTGATTTTTCCACACCTTTCGCTTCAGTTCTTGCGGGATGTACATTGAATGCCAACGTTCCTGCGACGGCCGAGCGCCTCTTGTACCCCCTCTCGCCACTCGCTAGATGCCGTAGAAGCGGCGCTCGTACTCAAAATATGATAACATCGCGCACGTAATTAGTCCATAGGTTAAAAAATAAATTGAGTACTTATAAGAAACAAAATGTCGAAACCTAAGTCATTGTGTATAAAAACTTAAGTTGTAGTGATGTAAGAATATTCTCCATTACTTATGAGTACTGAGACAATATGTGTCATTAGGCAACATAGGATACTGCAGGTTGTTTTAACTTATTTATTTTAATATACAGTGGCGAGCTGTTGTTTATAGACCGCCTCGGCCCGCCGCGTGCTCCCGGACGAGCGTGCGACGCGCAGACTCGGTCGACTTGGCAAATAATTTATGTTAAATTACCGTTTTATAAACATTTGTAGATATAATTTGGTAAATAGGTATTACCTCTTATGTTGCCTTTTGTACTCGTGCGTAGATTAAAGAAGGTTAAATCGACAAAATTGTAAAATTTATATCAAACTATGAATAGACTGATGATCAATAAATAATGTTCTTGTATTTAATTTTGTAAGATGACAAAATGTAAGTTAAAATTATGTAAAAAACAGAACCATGACCGGACGACCTATTATGTATTACTATTGTACTTAAATTGATCACAACAAGTTTCTCTTTCATTTTTCTTTTTGAGAAATTTAATTTGATATTATTATTCTATGCCTCTAAATGTAATTTCGTCTCAGACCAATAAAATGACAGTATTTTTAATTTATTTATTAAAAGTATCATTAATATTATTGTGAATTATCTCTAATATTAACAAATCATTTTAATTATTTTTTGAAGTTTGTTTACAATTGACTGAAGCCAACTGTCTTCTTGATTTGTATTTTGGATAATGTTTTACTGAGAATCGTGAATGCATTTATAGTTAGGTGTGAGTATACTGAAAGAAAAATTTCAAATCATTCCATTTTTCATAAGCAACTTTATCTCTTTAAAACTATATTTTTAATTTTCGCTATTTTTTCGATGTTTATTTTGCATGCGATTCGATTGATTTGTGATCTTAATTATTGTGCTGTAATTCTCTTCTAATTTAGATAAAGTACAGTATTCTTTATCTTTCCAAGTACCTTTTAGTATATTCACATTTCTTTTCCTATTTCAAAAGAAAAATGAAAGCATGTCTGAGTAGGGGAGAGATGTAACAAATAATTCCATAGATAGAATCCTATTACAATAAAAGTCATATTGTAATGCTATAGCGGTGATAAATTTGCCAGCGAGTGTCTGCGACGAATGTGTATTATTATGTGCAGTGATGCAACAAGAAATAAAATGTTAATAAACAATTGTTTACAAAAGATTAACAACGCATTTCATTCAAACATTTAGCCCCATACACTGATGACCTGTTATCTAGTAATTCAATCTAATAATTATCGCTACTTATATATTAAACAATCATCCAAAATCTTTAGTTTGAAGTTCAAAAAAAAGTTGTATTCGGAAGTGTAATAATTATTAATCCGTGGAATAAAATTGTAATATTTGAAATTTCATATCTGCGAAGACGGATTGCAAATTTCTTGGAACCTGTACAAAAACGATTTATTGAAGATCGAAGATTAGTTAAATCAAAGGTCGGATATACTTTAACTAGTAAACTCTGCGAACTTCGCATCACCTTGGAACATTTGTCCCGGTTTTTATAACATTTCTTATGGATGTTAAGCAGGAATTACTAATTAGGAATTAGTCGTAGCGTTACGTTACAGACTTCCACGTCAAATGGACTATCCAATAGATTTTTTCACTTTGAAGCAATAGTTTCCGAGATTAATGCGTTCAATTGCTGTTTCATATTAGTAGGTAGATTTAATTATGTATAAGATAGATCAGGGTAGTACAGTCATAGTCCACAGCTGTTTTAGATCAATAAGTTTTACACGACTAATATTATTACTGGAATTATCTTTCTATGAAGCCCACTTAGCTACCACTTATGAAGCCTAACTATCGATAGTTCGTCTCCAAAACTAGTGTTATACCTACCAATGATAGAACTTAAAAAAAACATGTTTTACATTGGACTGTAATACTGCTCAATACTACTGATGCTATCTGTAGTAGAACTAGTTTTCGAGGTCTCGATAGTATTGATAATATAGGTATCGATAAACAATCGATACCTAAGCCACGTTGGCCAACCACCTCTCTGCTCGATTCATTCGGCATCGACTAGTATTCGTTTGGGGATTTTAGAACGAGTTGCTCCAGATTTCTCTCGCCATTCTTTATCCTTGATCCTAAATCACTAACCTTAAATCAGAGTAACACTGTCACTATCCTTTAGACTCACAGACTACGCAATAAAACTCACATATTTTCAGAACCTTTACTATTTATTTTATGAAACTAACAAAAATTTAAAGTGCTTTTCTTAGGAAATTAAACAAAACAATGAAAAATAAACAATATTAATTTTTACAATTACTACAAATAGGAACTGTGTTGCGCGAAAATGGCCGTTTTGCAATATGTGCAACTTTGATCATATGCCTTTTTTGCAGGGCAAAATCCACAAAAATTTTCCTTTTTTTAGGAAGTTCTTGAACAATACTTTCCTTTGGCTGTTCGATGCTGAGAATATCTTCAATACTTTTTTCAACAATTACTAACTTTTCGTCTATCAGACAACTCTGATTGTACCTCCTGACACAATGCGCATGCGACCGCATATATTGTCACTAATAGGGCCAATCAGGAAGGTACTGAGCAGGGGGAGCGTATGCGTAGTCTTAGACGAATGGTTAGTGATCTAGGGTTAAAAACACATCAGTGCTTTTGGTAATGTTATCAACAAGCCTCGATAAGCACTTAATTACGTAACTTCTCTGGCCGTCTGTTGGCTAATTACATAAAAAACAAGAGATATTTATAATAAAACCACATATTGTATCATTATTATCTTTATTTAGTGACTATAACAAATTCAATATTTACAAAGTACCTTATATCTAATAAAAAAGGACCATGTTAATATTTAAATTATAGCAATTCACCTTATAATGGATGACATCAACTTATTTAAATTAACCAGTTTCATTTGTCAACATTTAAAGATGTTTCCGAAAGATATCTCCCATATGGCTAATGCCAAGAGTTTGGTACCGCGATATCTAAATGCATTTCATCTCAATGCACCTAAAACTTTGAAGTTGTATTCATTTTAATATAAATCCAACATGTCTCTTAATATTTTATGATCAAATACTTTCAAATTAAATAAAGTCAATCTGTGTAAATAGTCCACTAACTAACATTAATTAATCTAAGCGACAATCTTATTTAAAATAACAGTGAATTCAATAAAAAAACGCAAACACAGGAGTGTTTATTTATATTAAATCTTATATTTATAGCCAGGACTTCTGCTATCGACGATCGAAAAGATGATAAATTTTAATAAAACTTAATTCCTAATTATCATCATAGATATCTCAAGTTCCATGGCTTACCAAATATATTATTATTTAAGCTTAATTGGTAAAACATCAGCCACTGACCGCAGATTAATCTAAACAACAAACATTTAGATTTACTTTGCAATCAAACTCCAACGTCAACACAAATTGCTAATCCACGGTAACAGTGAAAAATCAAACAAACTCGTTTTTCATACCAAAACGCTTGCGTCTAAATCAATAAACTCTTTAAACTATTGACATGCGACACAATACTACCCACAGAAGAAAGGAAAAAAAACCCATTTTACAGTCTTAACCGTGTGGCTGACACCGACAAAACTTACAAGAGGCGAGTCAAGAACTGAAGTCACGAGACGAGTAAACCTAGAGAGTGTTAAACCTAAACTATACGATACTTCCATTTTCCTAGTCGCCACTACGAGGCGATCGATCGGTACTGCCGCGGTCGCGGTCGTTGTCGCCGTTCTGTCGGGGCGAAGCGGAGCGCGACCTGTCACGTGACCCGGATCGGTCGCGGGACCCAGAACGGGAACGGGACATGGACCGAGACTTGGTGTTGCGACGTTCCTCGTCGCGTTTTGGCGACGCAGCGTCCTTGCTGCGCGACCGAGACCGCTCCCTGTAAACGAGTACACAACTTTTGAAATTGTAAACGGTGAGTTTCAAATTTAAAGAGCAATGAGTTTTCCTACTTCTCTGCTCAATATAACCATCTCAAAATAATTAAGTAATTTTTAGATGTGTATAGCCGAGAAACGAGCAGTCGAGCCACTTGATGGGAAGTGGTCATCACTGTATATGGTCACCAATATCACAAAAGGTGTCACCGGTAGCATTGTTGGCGAAAAATAGAAGGAAGATATCCTCTCATATCAAAGGTTTAGATAAAAACACAATTAGAGTATTATTGTACAATTAAATTTGGTTGCTTTGATTAGAGAACTATTAGAATTAATATTTTAAAAAACATTGCAACACACCCCTTCTAAATTATCCATAACCCATTATTCCATAATTCTACTAATGTCATAACTAATGTTTCTTAGAACAAAATTTCTAAAATATATATTGTTTTCATACAACATTCACAAACAACATAGGTTACCGACAGTCATAATTAAGCTAATGTGTATATTGCAACATTGGGATGCAACAAAGCAGATCATCTAACATTATATTCAACTACGTATGCTCACCTTGCGATGGCCGTATTTCTTCTAGTGATGCAGGAAAACATGGATACGAGTCAATAATAATACATAACAGACTGTGCCATCAATATTAGTAATGATTTCATATCAAAAATTTGTCAATAACATTTTGCCAATCAGTGTCATTTTACTTGACAACAATGCTTTTTTGTAGTGAAATTACTGTGTATGTTGTAAGGTAAAAGTAGATCTTTTTCACACAAGTTATTAATAAACGACTCGTGACTAGTAATATTATAATCTTAGAAATATATTTTCGATTAGTTAATTTTTATTATATTGAAATCTCATTATATATAATAATAATAATTTGGTATGTGTATTATTGAACACACTTGAAGACAATTACATTAAAACTAGGCATATATATAAATATAATATTCCAGAAGAATGTCTAGTAGCTGAATTTATTGACGCACTCTAACATTCCAAAAACAATTTTTAGTTGTCTACGCGTTAGATATGATGTCGTGTAAGCGTATGTAAACGTACCGAAGCGAGCGCAGTCATTACTGAAGTATCCGGTCCGGATAACAATATTACTAGTCAAATTTGAAAGACAACACAAAAAATACAACACACCAGTAAGTTCAACACATCAACAAATCGTAAGCCACAGCACCAATTAAATTGAAAAAAAAAAAAAAAAAGAAAAACAAAAAAAATACCAAACTAGCCCGCAAGCGTCGCATTGTCGTCAGGTGAAATTGAGTGCACACATTACTCACTTCGACTCCGCCTTAGACTGCGAACGAGAGCGAGACCTGCGACCGTTGCGGTCGGCCGACTTGCGCGACGGCGACCTGTCGCGCGACTGTCTCGACTGTCGCGACTCGGACCTCCTCTCCGACTTACGCGACGGCGACCTTGAGCGGCTGCGATCCCTATGCGACGTGTCACGGTCGACAGAACGTTGTCATTATGGAATATACATACATACATATACACCGCTACGACTACACACTACGCATTAGCCAGCCCGCGATGATAATGCGATCTGACAAGCTGGACAAACATATTATCGGAACTGGGATGTCGACTATATTAAAAACAAAAACCCCACAATATTTTTCTATACTTTTTACATTATTTTCCTTAGGTTTGATAATCAATACACAATTCAATCACTATCTAATCATGTGAAAACGAACAGCAAAATGTTAGTGATGTTCATGTAGTAGTCTCTTGATCACAAACATAAGGGATGACGTCAAAATGAATAGAATAAAAAAACCCGCTTATGTGAATTGATATAATAGCTACATGAAATGATTTTAAATTTAGATATATATTTTTTTAATTTTAACAACGTGACTAAAGATAATCGTTTTACAATAACAATATTTTAGACTATATAAAAAAGTCAACATCCCAATTGTAAATAAGTAATAATATAGATTTGCATAATCCCATTTATAGATATTATTAATATAGAAAAGCATTTTCGGCCAGCAAATTAAACGGTCAATCTTCAGATGACATTTTCATCTTTGGATGCATTACATGTTAATAAATATAGCCAATTAAAACAAACTAAATAAATAAATTGCCTCATTAAATTACACATTCGCAACTAATACTGAAATGGCTACACACAGTGTATACGTCAAGAAGGAAAAAAAACTAATTACTCATCGACAAAGTACTATGGTAGAGTACTTACGATTTTAAGTTTTGCTCAGCGCATGATTTTACGCACCTAGCCAAATGAACACTATGTTAATTTTGTACATAATCCATGCATCAATTAATTGTATATGCGATAACACGTTATGGTTTTAATACTCTTGTGAAAGATAGGATTGAATTCATGCATACTTCGGGGCGAATCTAAGATTTAGTGAGAGGCAGCTAAATATAGTCAATGTGAAAACAGAGTGTTAAAAACTGACCCTTATTTTTTTACATGTGACGACTAATTGTTTAATGAGATTTTAAATATATTTAATTCAGTCGCAACCTCAAATGAGAAGCCGTAGGCACTCTAGTCTATCGGTGGTAAATATTCACAAATAAATAGTATAAACTTTTGCCACTACAGTATACCGTATCAGATAACCATATTATTTCAGAACAGGTATGGGTTTTATCATGTCGAGTAACGCCCACTAGAATATAACTAATAATACTATTTTATTTTCAAATAGAAATCAGAAATAATAAGGGAATTGTCCAAGGTTTCATTGTGTGCCAATCTACACTAATATTATAAAGTTGAAGAGTTTGTTTGATTGAAAGCAATAATCTCAGGAACTGTTGGTTCGAATTAAAAAAAAATGTTTGTGTTGGATAGTCCATTTACCGAAGAGGACCGTAGACTATATAACAGATGCTAAGCATTGATAAGAAATGTCCCAGTTCACCAGCTCTACTAGTTTAAATATATATTGATCGAATAATATTTAAGTGCAATATTTATTTCATTTAATTATGTCTTTACTAACTAGTCCCCAACACTTTGCGTTCGCGGAAATAATAAACCTTATTGTGGGACAAATCTCTAAAAAATACTTTCTTAGCGTTTTATTCATTTTTATTTAGTGACATAATAATAGACTTAACCACAATAAAACAAAAAATCTATAATAATCAAAAATCCAGTGGACGCTACACGACTGTCTTTATTATTGTGCTTCAGTTTTATAACTGTGCCTCAGAACGACATTTACATAACAATCCCTATTTCAACTACGATACGGTATACGAATTGAGCAGAAAATATAGTAACAAACGGGCAGATCGTAAGGATTACTTACTTAGAGCGGGAACGAGATCGGGACTTGGCGGCGGGACTCTTGCTCTTCGGCCGCGACTTGGAGTGTGAGCGGCTGCGCGTGCGGCGGGACCTGTCGAGTGCTAATCAGACTCAAAAAATTCTAAAGCACGCGCCGAAAGTATCTTCAATGTTCGCGTGTCAGTTGTACGATTGTCATTCAAGAGTTTTCAGCCCCGAAAGATGGTTAAAATACAATATCATCATTTAGAATTTAAATATGATACTAGCAGACTCGGCCACGCGTTGCTGTGACTTAGACATACTCAATTTTGCCAATTAATTACCTTACACCGCCATCTGTTACAATCTTATGGAACTAATTCTTTGTAAGACATTAAGCAAATAATTTGCAATAAAATAATATTGCGACTAAAAATTGTGATGTAAGCTATCCTATCTTTCGAGTTGGATCAAACTACACATGGTGGGCAAAATAAGATTAAAATCGGTTAAATAGTTTAGGAGTCCATCGCAAGCAAACACCGTGACACGTAATTTATATATATTAAAATTATATGCGTTTGTTCAAATCGTACCAATAAATAATCAGTTTCAGCTAATCTCCAAAATAACGAATGGCTTGAAATTATTATTGGGATTTTAAGAGTATATTTATACATTTTTTATGGAGAAGCTCTCATGGAAATAAATCATATTGGTTTATATTTTTTTTGTGAATAAACCCGAAAACAGTGACACGGCATGGTGACCTCTGCGCCATACGTAATGAATATGTGACAGATATTTTTTTCTACTTTTAATAAGTTGTTTGACTACTGTCTTGCCTGATGATAAGCAGAGAAGTAGCCTTGGATGGTGAAGCGCACCAAATTAGAAGATGCCAATGCACTCTATCATACAAAGTATAGGTCGGCAACTAAGTCCTTGCAGCTTTTGTCGATAGATTCACTCACCAACCTGACCTATATTTTTAATAGCAAACACCAGACATTTTAGGAACGGGGAATTTTTACACTTTCAGGACGATGGAAAAAGGTCACCCACAAGAACGGGCAATATCTAATTGAATAAAGTTATATTTATTAACAAAACTGTGAATTTTCCTTCTTATTAGAAATCAGCAATGACTTAGCCGCCAACCCGACGATCAAAGTTGGTTCCGTGTGTACGGTGGCGCCATCTAGTATCGGGCGCGCGGACGTATACGTTTTAGAGTCATTAATGTAAGTGGAATTGTATACCTGAGACAGATAGGACATAGTGAACTATGTATGTTTATATGATGCCATCAATTTATGAACCTATTGTCCACAATAAAGAACCTTTGAATTTGACTTTGACGTGTTTACCTGGAGCGCGAGCGGCGGCGGTCCCGCGAGCGCGACCGCGAGCGGCTCGACGAGCTGCGCGTGCGGCGGCGCGACGAGCGGCGGTCCTCCACCAGCCGTATGCGGCGCCCGTTCAGCTCGGTGCCGTCCAACTTCTCGATGGCGGCCCGCATGTCCGCGTGCGTCGCGAACTCCACCACCCTGGAATTGATGCAACACGTAAATAGCATGCGCTTATACGACTGTTCCCAATAGTCACATTTACAGGAAGTAGTAGGCAATTGTAATGTTATTTAAGTTTTTTATAACTGTTATTAGTAAGATCTTTTTAAGGCCTTTATAAGGCACCCTTCCGAAACAGTGGTAGATGCAAAATATTTGACGTTTCATAAGTGTATTTATAAATACCTAC
>DWJN01001774.1:0-16937 GCA_018248895.1 Carystus phorcus
GGGGGTTCCTCTCGGGGTTGGTGGTGACTAATGACTGTATTTAAAAAACGAAATAATGACAAGTTTATTTAAACTGTTAATATCTATATTATAATAAATATTAGCATGTACCATTAGATTTACATTTGAGAATTACATGTAATTTAAACAATGAATTATAATGTTTAAAGTACACTTTTTATCGTGTTTAGTGATTTTACTATGTCTATAGTCAAATTGTTTGTGTATTTACCGGTCAATATTGATGTAGCCAATATCAAATTACTTTTATCGCAAGTAAAAGATACATGTTATACGAAAAATATTATCAGCGGGTACAATAATCTGCCGCATCGGCCCGGTCCGTGCTGTATTCCGTTCACGTACGAAATACACGTAAACGTCTGCTTTCCGTATTATTGATACAAATAGAGATATCAATTGTTTCGGACAAGGAGATATAAGGTTGCGTTGCAAGTTCTCTATTGGACCCCTCATGGGTTGGATTCGTGAGGCTAAGTTTGCTATAGTTATATTTGAAGACTTTTACTGACTTGGTAGTAATGTTATTGTTGCGCTGTTTTTTTATTGTTTGCTTGTAAAACTCTTTTATAAAATGCAACTTTCTTAGTAGTTAAAAATACTACTAAAAAGTACTTTCTTAGTGTTCAAATTAGATATTTTTTGTGCAGTACGTAGAACGATATATAATTGAAGACGAAGTCATTTGATTAGACAGTAGAAAAAAATGTTTGTCGTGTACAATAAATGTGTGTATATTTTAGGATATTCGCAATACTTTAGTAAACATTTTATAAGTTTCATATTTATGAGAGCTACATTGAATTAACCAGTGAACATACTTCATTATTTTACTAGGAACCAGGAATTCTTTACTTTGGATAAACTGGTATTTACGATCACAAAGAGTATTAACATCGGGACAAATTATTATTTACTATTTTTAAATATATTTTTTTATAAATTAATGACTATTTTTTTCATCAGACTTCTTTACCCTCTTTCATAACTGTAACTTGACTGTTTTTTTCATCCATCTCGATATTTTTATACTTACCAGCGTGAAGTTACCAGTATTTTTCACCAACTTAAAAAAAAGAGTAGGCTCTGAATTCGACTGTATTCATTTGTGATACCGTGTAAATTTTTAGCGTTACCGTGTAATTTTTTACATAGTGTATCTACTGATTTTGATGACTCTTTATTCTTTTTGTAGTTGAAATATGGTTCTTGTCATGTAGTCGTATTTAGAGAGATATCTGACAAGTAATTTTTGAAATATCCATATTAATTAATTGATTCGTATTTGACTTGGGATATAGGAATAAACGCCGTATTTCATTAAAGTCTTTTTCCTTTTTTTCTTATACACTTACCAGTATTTAAAGGTTAAAAATATTTTTAATTTGATAATACTATGATAAATGTAGCTACGGAGAGAAGAAATTTAATACTATTTTATTTCTGAATTTAAAACACAATTCACCGTTGATAAAAATTGTATTTATCTAATATTGAGAACGTTATTTCTTTGTTTCAGCATATTATTTGTTACCAGATATCAATCATAAAATGAATCGTCATAACAAACTTATAACTTTACGAGATAACATAGTAATGTTGATTTCTTTTTCTGTGTCTGTCTAACATCTTATAACGCAAATATTTCAGTTCAATTTATTAACTAGCATACTACACAAATATTTTCATTGATTATTTATTTGCTCATGATTATTAGAACTCTAAAGGGTATTGGTCTTTAGTGACTCATTAAAGATGAATAATAGGTTGAATAAATATACGTCCACACAATAGATATCTCCAAATATTTATTTTATCTTTATCTCATTTCACTGTTTTGAATTTCGTATTTTATAGTTTTGTTAATCAAACTTATATGGTTATACTTAAAAAAAAAATTGTACCGTTTAAGCCTAAATTTCGAACTGTAAATAAATTAGTATATCTATTTAATATATAAATTAAGGGTCGAACTGAATGTTTGTTATTACGTTCGTCATCGTTCTCAGAATACATTGTTTAGAAAATAAAATATTGAGAAGTATAATGCTTTTCTTTTTTTTTAAATAGGTACTGTATACTTTACGTGATACAGTGCTTTCGTGAATTTATAGTAAACATAATTCTACTGAAAAAATTATAATCCAAAACAGGATAAACCAAATAAAAATGCCATTACGTGTAACTTTTCTCTTTGTACAATTTATGATGTAAACACAAGAGAAATATGTTCTTTGCAATTTTTATAAATTGCATATTATATTTCATAGGAAGACAATATTATTGAGATAATAATACTGAACGATTATAGGAAAGTACAATAAATGGCAATAGATTGTGAAGACGCTTTAGCAATTTACTATCAGGTGAGTATCTAGTTGCCATTATTGTCAGTGTATGAATTGAATAAGTTATACAATTTTATACAGAACCCCTAGAGCGGAATAATTAACATTAACACACCTGAAAGAGATTTAATTACGCCATTTAATATTTTCATTTTTACTGCATTTTGTAGATTTTCTCGAAGCTATTCAATTAAAAAAGCATTGTATTTATTTGTATTAATTAATTTACTGTCTATGACAAAACAAACAAAAGCTTAAAAAAAACTTAACTTTATTATTCAATTTTTTTATATATAAAGATAATTTAGTTTAAATTGACTAGGCCACCCTCGTCAAACTTGATTTTAACATGACTATTTAAATACCTCAAACATTATTGCCGTTACCGTAACATCCTTAATTGCCCTTCTAACAATAACAATATGATTATTGTAAGTAAAGAAATCCGTTCCTGTAATTGGTATACCTGCTTGCCTAGTTCAAACCATTGTAAATAAATTTCTTGCACTTAAACAGCTTTAATACAAAGTATTACTGACAATAAGTATGCCTTTACGTGTAATCTTCATAGGCCTACGTTTTTTGTCAAAATTGAATAGATCCAAAGTTTTTTTTGAGAAACTAATAATTTGGTTTCATTTTAATTAATATTAAATATTAAGGTAACCTTACGTTTTTATCAATTAATTTGGATTCTTTTTACATTAAGGTTAATTTAAAGGTAAATAATTTAAAAATATAACGGCAATTTTTGGTACACGTGTAAAATTAAATAATAGCTAATGATTGACAGAATCATTGGGGTGTCTATATTTGGAGACGTTTTCTGTTTATACTTGGCCTGTATTCCGGTCTATTTTAATACATTCAGGTTGTTCAACTCTAATAAACATTATGAATGAGTAAATGACAAACAAAAAGATATATTTAGATTATGTTTGACTTTTCTATTAAAACACTGTTTATTATTTATGTAACGTAATTAGTTTTACGTTACTCTGAGTCATTGTTACTTCGGTATACATCTGTTTACAGGTCGGTATAACATCTAAATTCTGATCTTCTTGGATGCATTCATATCAACAATTAAAAAGCATTAGAAAAGTATTTGAAATATTTGTCGTATTCTTTTAATACGTTATCATGTTAATGACGCCAGAACACGGTACATTTCAACTATTTAAAGTTTTAAACGGGTCTATGTCACACCATTACGGTGAAGTAACCAGACTATGCCGGAGTTTTTGGTTGATACAAAATAGACTACACGAGAATGAAGGAGCGACCAACCTCCGTAGTCCGTTGAACCAAACACGTTGCTGTTTCACAAAAAAATAAACACCACAAATTGTCATACAGTAAACTAGTCACTTTATTATCTTAAAAAACATTTAACACATTACAAAAATCTTATTAAGTTATAAAACAATATTATTTTATAATAAGTTTTTGTATCGTAGAGTTTCGAAGAAGTTAGACGCGTTATCCGTACACACGACCGTCCAGTGTGCCGGCCGGCGCAGAACTAACCCGCCTGTTCCATCCATACCGTAAAACTTTTAAGTCATGGAGACGGCAAAGCTATGTCGCGCCTCTACAACTCACGCACACAGCAATATTTGACACCCTATGCACAAACACAGCGAACTTCCAAGTTCACTAAATAGACGAACACAAACACTAATGCACGCCAACACCGTCTACCCCCTGTTCATGAGACATGGAAGCGAGAAAGCAATATCAACAATGTATTTAAACGTGTGGGTGCGAGAGAGAGTTCGCTATTGAACAGATGTATATCATTTCATGCAGGTAAGTATTGAAAATGTTGGTGTGTACGAATGAGATAGCGTACAAATTTAGCTTAGCAAAGCCGGTTGCGTGCGAAAGGGACAGGAAGTATTCAAGTCACCCACTATGAATTCCTTCCTGATACCGGCGCGCCGTCGTACCTTTCGATCGTTCAAGTGGCAGATGAAGCTTTCAGGGTTGTCACCTTTTACTTAAGTAATTAGGTTTATATAAAAATTGCGTACGTTTAGAAACACATGGTTTAATAAAAATAAATAATGAAATAATAGTATTGAATTTAACGCGTAGACGTGTTTACGAATGCTTAAAAAGTTAATAAGATGCAAATTGCACAATCCATGATACTCCTTGGTTTTTCTTAGTATTGGTTATTTTTAAGTATGTGCATATAGACAAAATTGATAAATAAATTTTAGTGTCAAGTTTTTTTTTTAATTTTTATTTCATCAGTTTCTTCCCTTTTTAATTCATTCAGTGTGTTTATATATGTAGCTCATTACTAGTTCTGGCAATATTGGTAATGACTCAAGTGTTAAGGACATAGTTATAAAAGTTTATACAGATTGTATTATTTTATTACACGCCATTTTCTGGACAGGTCTATTTTACCTGCTTAAGTTCTCTTTTGAGTATTTGCTTATATTATAATATCCTTCTATTCTTGAATTATTGTTCAATCAATATTAACATAGAAGCACTCTTAATTCTAGTATTTTATTTATAGTAGCAGCCCTACTGTAAAACTGTCACAGAGTAGCAGGTACAAAGAGTAAGTAGATTTGATGCACTGCGAAATTTGTGTTTTTGTAAAAAGTTGTTCTACAGTTACTTTTCAAAAATTGACGTCCTAGATGTAACAATTTTTACTATATACAGAATAAATCGAATAATATTGTTTTTTTCGAATAATATTCAAATTCTAAAGTGATTAGTTACTTATAATTAAATGTATAAGTTATATTACATTGAAACTTCTTTTGACTTTGTGATTAAGGGAAAGAGACAGATAGAGTCAGAAGAAATTTCCTTCGAATAATTCAAGCGGGACAAAAAATTCCAGGCTTGTTTTGTTGTTGTTTTAAAGGCTATAATTGAAATAATGTGTCATAGGCTCCTCTTGCTATGTAGTCTTTCCTAAGACCTCGACAGCTTCTAACAAACTTTGACAACCATCTTAACGATCATATGGCATTTGTCGAGCACTAATAATTCCATATTTAACATGTAATACTGACAACTTAGGATTGATAAAAGATAATCTTAATACTTAATTGTTTAATGATATGTATTTGTAAATTTAATAGGAATATATAAATTTAATTGAAAATTTAATACATTATAGTTATAGTTAATCTAGCGGATTTGACCGATGTTATGTGTAATGTAATTATGTATTTAAATATTTTTGGATCCACTTAAACACACAGATTAAAAAAATACAATCTTCCAACCATAGGGGGATTTGACTGACATACACACGAACAGAAAAAATATTTAAATAACGACTTTATAAAGACATTACGATTTTTAATAAATAATATATTTAATATATTTAAAACAAAGATTTCAAATTAAAAGAGTAACGTTTTATAACTATTTATCAAGCAAACCACCATCGAGACATGACTAAGTTAACATCACAAAAAACTTGTATGAAAATAATACTCTCGCCCAGCATGAGTCTTTAAGGGAACATAATTTTGTTTATAAAAAAACGTCCGGGTATCAGAGAGCGTCGGGCGAAACACTTCTGCGAAACCGGAGCCATCGCTACCACGCACCGGCCCGACGCTAACTCGACCCGACACCATATCACAATATACAATATGTTTCCACTTACCCAACACACAAATTAGTATTATGTTTACACCTACCCTTTTGTACCTTTTTCATTCTTCACCAAATATGACAGCTCGACTTCAACACGGTTCCCAAGGACGTGAAATCCTCTCGATTTTAACTCTAACGTCCAAATTCTTATCGGACCCGACGTGGCGATCGCTCGGAAATAAAAAAAAAACATGTGAAATATGATGTGTTTTTGACAGGTTGACACGGGTAAAGTGTTCGCGGTACACTTCATTAACTTTTCGGGTCTCAGAAATCCCAAGTGTGAGGCTGTGGTTTCCACAAAAATTCAAATTGAGACACGTTTTCCGTCAGCTAGACCTAATATGTTAAACTACAATGAAATTTTCTACAACTTTGCTTAGAATAAACACACTAGCACCCAAAATACTTTATAACAAACATGTTTTTCTTTAATCTTCCCTACATTTTTATCCTTTAAACGTGTGTTTATTCGTACAGAGCGTTAAACCTGCAGGCTGCTAGAAAATTTCACGAACAAGCTTATTTAAGACGATACACACGAATCCCTGGAATATTTTTACTTGGCTTAATAGTATAAATATAAAACAGTAGCGCAACTCTTTATATAAATTCTGTTCTGTAGGTACAAGTGTAAACTTTTAGAAGTATGTATGAGTAGTCTATATAATAACTTTTATTCAAACTGGAGTAGCTGTCATTCAATTATCATTACTAAAGAAATTGCTGTAATTATTATTATAATTTAAAAGCTTTTTAAACCACTTCGAAAGTAACACATGTCAAATAAAATAAGTTAATTTCTTAATTTTATATGATTAATTATTTATTGTATCTAGAAAAATATACCATCAATTATTTTGGCATAACATTAGCTGTATTTGGAAATTAAAATAAAGTTGTTTGCCATGCTCCTTCACCACAAACTAATGACGATGCATTGAGTCGTCTTAGGATCACGTAAGTCGCTATTATGTTCTTGGAACGAGCTCAACAATAGCGTACCGCGGCTTTGCTGTCAGCTCTACAATAAGCAGCTGTTCTTCGTTTATTTTGTAGAAGCTGCACAGTGATACGTAAGGCAGATGACGTAATGCTACCTGTCCTTCAGGCTCGCTAAAGAAATACGCTTGCGACGTCATTTCTTTACTTTCTATATCCTTTTGTATTGGCTAGTCTGCAAAGATCAGACGTAATCCCTAGACGTAGTATTGTACGGCTTATTTGTAGAACGTACTCAAAATATAAATGATACCAGTGAAACTATCAAAACGCTACTTTAAAGCAGAAAATTGAAAATGTCACAATGCCATAAATGTGAGAAAAGCATTTAGTAAAGCTTCGCCTATTATTCACGTGTGCGTAGAATTTTTATGCAAAAACACGTTACAATCCAGTTGGTCCTACGTCGAATTGTTGCGACTGTGCGATATACGTTGGCAATATAATAGTAGCAATAACAAAAGTGAATGGAGCTGACCATTGATTTGGATTTTATGTCACTCATCCAAAAAAGTTGGTGCTTTTGTGCTGTATCCGCAAAAGTCTGACTGCTGCATGTCACTGCAATGTTCATGCACCTGTTATGGAAAGTACGCCAGAATTGATTCCGTCGACAGGCCGTCGACAGGAATATTAAAAGACATGTCTATTGTTGTGATTGTCAGTTCAGCAACTTGCGGGTTTTGGACCGAAACTACGTAATACATAAATCATTCAAAAGCGTGAATCGTTTTATATTTATAGCTCTCACAAAACTATTCACAATTCCCATTTTAATATGTTTTCCACAAAGTTGATCAGAATTTATACCAATGGAAATTTTGAATACTGGTATATGTATGTATATAAAACACATGTTTATTAGAATCCTTATCCTTTTTTTAATTTTTGCAGAAACGCAAATTTTGATTTTTTTGTCTATAGATATAGGTTTATCCATAGTATTTCACTGTAGTTATTCTTTATGATTTACATTAAATAAATAAAAATTGAAACTTCTTTAACTTTAATTACATTACACATGGTTGGTCGGTGTTCCTTTCTACTTCTACTACTCTCTACTTTACAAATTGCCAAATGGGTAGTTGGCCGCCAGTCTCCGATGCTAACTTGACGTTTACCTGACACTGTTAGGGAGCAAAAATGGTACACTTTGTAGATCATTCTGTGAGTGCAAATAGGTACATCAATTTCGTGTACGTTCGTATATCTGTGTTATAATACAGCTCTTACTAAACTAATTAACTTTTCAAACATAACTATATGTATTACTGTAATCTTGCTCTGTGACATCTACAGCATTTTCTGTAATGAAATCCTTAGTTCATGAGACATTTTTAACAATAATGATATTTATTAAAATTTAAATAAACTCAAGTAAACTACATATTTTATTATGACTACAAAGGTAATTAATAATCTAGTAGGTAAGGCTAATCTATACATAAATAAAACTGTCACTGATTAGTATCTGTACTTAGAAGATATTAAAAACCGTTTTCTTTGAACCTATTAATTTCAGAGATTACAGAAACCTTAACACTATGCATGAGTACCGTAGGCAGATCCTAGACAGTGTCCGTTCGTAATAGCCCCATCCGTTGTTCAGCAGAATACAATAATAGCCTGCGGGTGGTTGATTTGGATTGAAGCATCCATCTTATAATCATTCACAAAGTTAAAATACGTTATATAAATTTAGTAAATATATTTGATTGTAAATACTTAGAAAATTTCTTTCTTTGTTATTTGAATATATGAAAAATGCTAATTATGCAATTTTAGTGATCAAAAATCGATAGTTGAAAATCGGAGTAATTTAAAATCGATGTACACTAATGCTGTACCTACGTACCTATACAAGAATAATGTATTGGAATTGATAACTTAGAGCCGACGAGAGTGAAAGACACCTGATGCCTTTGTCAGGTGTTTTAAGTATTAATAGAAGTTGAGGTGTAATCAATCAGTTTGTTATTGTTGTGATTGGTTGCGGCGTTCGTTCCGGCCCAATCGAGCGCCCTCGAGCGACCATTAGTTTGATTAGCTCGTCCAGCCACGCACGCTGATTGTCCGATTGCTTTGATTGATTCCTCAAATGGCACACATTCAGAGTTCACTTTGTCCTCATCAAAAGCGGACTAATCCCGATTTTCCGCATGTGTGATATCACACATTATTTTTCGCTTTCTCTATTTAAATAATCTGTGCTATTTGGTATTTGAATAGCGTGTAGTGTTTACAGTATCGAATTTAAGTAGGCATATTTGGCATGTCAAATTAGCAAATGAATCTCTTATGCCGTTATTTCGAAAGCTTTAGGAAGACAAAATGACCATAAGTTGATAAATTAACGGTTACTAGTAGTGGTGGAAGCAGGCTCTAAACAGATGATAGAATAGCATTAACTTCGACTAGTTCTTATGAATTCATAATTAACCGAGACACTGATTGCGGTCAGGTTATTTATTGATATCTCGGACAGATTTGGAATTATCATTTAAATAACCATAATGGTATTTAATAACGATTCGGTCTTTGATGACACTTAACAGAGATCTTAACATTACTCATTACTTCATAAAATTATAGTAAACTACAAATCTTTGGTAATCTTAATTTATTGGTTCAACAATATAACTATGAATAATTAAGTAAATACTACAATATTATCTTAAAAAAATCCACGTTTAACAGTAACTGTGTAAATGAATATACGTGATTGATAGAAGTTTAATATTTTATTCAAATAAATATTTTTATATTCATCACCATCCTTCGCTTTTCAATTTTAACAACAGAAGTGTTGTTTATGTTACTAGTGTATTTATTCAATTGTAACATCGTATGTGCCCAATTAAATTTAAACGTTGAAAGTCAATGAGAGGTAAATACGTTTGATAATAAGATGTACTGAACAAATACAAGCAACGATAAAGTTGGCAAAAACCTGACGAATAAAGGAGTGGTTATAAAACGGACTTATTTGCATAGGGTGCTTGCTTGAATGACGATGTCATGTTTATTTGGCTTTAAAGGTACGACGGTATTTTCACACTATGAGGACACGTTTTCTTACTGAAAGGCGCAGGACATTGAGCGTACTCGTAGTTTCATCATGAATATTTAAGCAGCCACCGTGGAATAGGGCGACCTATTGAAATAAACAAACAGTTTTATCTTAAACATTAATTCAAACCTCATTCATGCATTGATACGGCCAAGTTTGAAACGTTATAATAAAGTAAGTATTGTTTCCTTAATAACAGCATATAAAACGCTTTTGTTTCTGGAGAATAGTACCTACTAATTTCATAATCTGCTTATACTGAATTAATTATTTTTACATATTTGTGGTTATGTATCAAATGTTGTATTTTTTATGTGTAAATCTAAAGTAAATAGAGCCCTTGCGATGCCATGCCAAGAAACATAAGTAGAAACAATACTTGGGTCTAAATGCTAAAATACTAATTAAATAACGATTCATATGAAAACAATGAAAAAAAATGTTGACTTACAAATTTTACGCAAAATATTAGACGTCAATTGTACGATTCCCTGCACGTAATAACTATATACCCAATATAAGAAAAATAGCACTGTTTAACTTGAGGAGTGAAATAAAACTAGTCATGATTTCATGTATTGCGGTACGCTTACAGAATCGAAAATAAGCGTCGTCGATGTAGAGCCGAGCTTTAGCGCCGAAATCGGAGGTATGTTTAATTTTAGTGAAAAGAACTTTGGCGCTAAATTAGTTTTCGTTCAATCCTGCGTACGTGATCTGATTGAATAATTACTGTTTCCCTTTCACGGCAGGTCACGGTAGAGATGCGTATCGTTCTGATCGGGGAGTTTCGTTAAATCGAACTCGAGCTACAACTCACGAAGTGGACCATCAAACTGCAGGAAAAAGGACAAAACAAAATGTATAAAGGAAATTGCTTCCACAAATCCACTCGTATCTTGGACAATAAACGTGGAGCGGCGGGCCACCCTAATAGCAATGAAATCACGAAACCAAAACTGTCTCCAATCGAATTCCTGCGATATCAGACTTCAACAATCATAAGCGATTGGTTTTGATTGCGTATTAGTACGAACCTCCACTGTCTAGTTTAATGACAGTTATATGGAGAGATATTATTACTGTAATAACTGAATAATAAATTACCTGTCAGAAACACTAAGGTTCGGTAAAAGGATAAAGAGTTTGGAGTAGAAATTTTTAATACATTTTTCACGTGCAATATGCATGTGTTTTTTCAATTATCTTTTTATTGTATTAAAGTCATGCTTGCGAAGTGCGATAATAATTGCAATGCAGTACGCATTTATTTCATTGTATGTGTTTATTATAAAATAACGAGTATAAACTCGTAACACTAGGAGTTAATATATGCTATTTGACGTTATTAGTATTTTAGATTTTCAGATTCACATTAAATATAAACACGGCAAAGAATAATACCAATATTTTTATTATTTAATTATGTAGGCACCTATGTTTTATTGTCGTTTATGGTAACAAAATAGTCTCCAAGGGTCTTGAAGTGTTGCCGGCCAAGAAAGAAGACAGAAGAAAGAAAATATATTGGTTCTGGTTAGGCGGCTGACTTAAGTAAGAGGGGGTTGTTTCGCCGGGAATGATCATATTAATGACTTAATAAAAATGTGTTTTTCCGTTAACCAAATGGTTCCATGCATTGTTAATTAATAATGTTTCATTAAAGAACACATTTATAACACAATTTCAACATTAGCTATGCATAAATCTTTAAGAAAGTAATATAATAAATTACATCTATTTGAAGTACCGCGTTTACTTCCTTGAATCGTCGTAAAAATTTGTCAGAGGCTATAAAAGCCTAAAATTAAAGTGACTCAAAAGCTGTCATCGGTTTGGTTGGATGCTCAAAGTGTCAAAGTTAAATTGAATATTAGAGAGAAATGATCCCTCGCAGCAGAAGTTTTGTTGGTTCGCTGTGAGTAGTTAATCCAATGCCACAATTCGCTTCAAGTTGAATGTTCTAGAACAATTGTCTGTTAGTCGCATTGCTTATTCATTGTTAGACGGAGACTATTTATGCTTTCCGAACAATATACAGTTTGGCACTTATAAATAGCGATGTTTAGATTTAGAAGATATGATCTTTTGTTGAAGATTTGTCATTTATTAAAATTTATATCTAAATATCTATTAGAATAAATGCCAAATAAAAAATCTACAAGGTTAAATAAATAACACAAATTTCAAATTTACATAAAATACATTTCTTGCTAAAAATAAAGTGAACTTGATTTTCAAAGTTTTAAATGTATTTATTGTTGTCGTTTGCTAATGTATTTTAAGGTAGATAATAAAAATGTTCTGTAAAAATTTTCACGCATCTGCCCCGGTAGAAATCGAACCCTGGACTCCTCGCTTCGCAGACAGGGGTAACAACTAGGCTACGGGGTCATAATTGTTATCATTCTTATTTCATATTTTTCTTATTTCGAATAATAGCTGATGTATTACTTGTTATTGATGACAAGTAAATTATATTATATTAGGAAAGTATTAATAAGCTTTTGTCTCTATCATATCAAAAGCTGTTTATAATTGATTATGCATGAAATATAAACTATCGCCGTATCGATCAAACGTGACAACCAAGTTACCAATAAAAAGCAATAATGATAAAATGCATTTAATTTTCCTGCATCTCATTAAGCTGGGTAAGCAATTTTAATGATACCTGTATGAGGATACGAGAGTGATGCATCATTAGAAAAACGTACATAATGAAACGGAGCACAGTTATTAAATGTTTAATCTTTGTGTTGGTATAAATTCCAGCTATATGCAATTTGTTCCTTTTATATCTTGTAATAATCAGGACAAGCTGATTCATTAGAATGTGGTGATTCAACACATTCACAAGTAACATAATCACTCGGTAAACATACATACATATATTTTTGTATGTTTCTGGTTGCAAAACTTGAAAAAGTTTGGTTTTAAGTTATTATACAACTCGGTACTCGTATTTACTCTAAAGTACTCACACAATAATTGAAATATCGTTTTAGGTTGACTTATAACTTTCATTGCTAAAGCAACCATAACTAAGCCACGTCTAATCGCAGACGGATTTAGCTAGTAATACTAGAAAATTAACAGATAAACTAAACGTGAATGAAGCTTTTTGAACGAATTTAACGGAAGATTTTATATAATGTCTGTAACTTCTTTCTTCATTCTCTTCTATCAATGGGAATAGTAACCACGATCTAGTTGCTCGGCCTGTCGTTTCTCAGCTAGATACATAAAAAAACATTAAAGGAAGTTACTTTTCGTTACCGTCGTAGGCGACAACGTAGTTGTCTGTCAGCATACTTTAATAAAATTTCGAGTCCTCCATCACTAGTATCATGTTTCACATAAAACAAGGTAGAGGCGGATTACAAGAAGATACTCGTACAATAAAAAGTTAAATATTTGAGCTACAAAAAATATGAAGCATACATGTTATCCCATACAAATTAAGATGACAAAAGAATTGTTCTGTAAGAATGCCCTATAAATAAGTAATGTGTGAGATACACAAAGCATATAACATTAAAATATAATCAGAATGTTCGAAAGACAGACCACGTCTAATTAGGGACTCGGTCAGCGGGGACAGGCGGGATCATAGCGACCCCCAAGACAATGTAGTTGTCTTGACCGCTGACAACTACTTAAGTTAACGAAAAACAACATTGGAATATCGATTTTTTACATGCTTTTATTAAACAATTATTGTGGTCCGTGAATATATTTTAAAAGGCGACTTTTACCGTAGGACGTTTAGTTTACTTTATCAGTCAGGTAGAGGATTTTATAGTCAGTTTCCTTCTTTAGGGGATAAATGTTCAAGAATCCTTTATTGGTGCTCCTTCATACCGTATAAGAGTTCTTTATACTTTTTCATGCATTTAGGTTTACTTGTTAGGGCTGAGCATTGTTCGTCAATCAGTAACCGTTAGCATGTTATTACCTAGAAATGTTGCTACACTACAAGCACTTAGTATGTATGCCGATATTATTTATTTTGTTTGCCGATATTACGAACCAAACGTACTCATGACAATATGTTAGAATCCATGATTAATGAACTTTCAAAGTCATATTTTATAAACTACACACTATTATATATATTTTTAACACACTGCATTACATACAAAGCGGTATATCAAGCTTAAATAAAATATACAACATTCTCTTCATTTAAACTTACTGTTATTTTTCAAAAACCTTACAAAAGACTTACGACATCATTTATTCAACATAACACAAAATTGGCGAGTCAGACCAGGTCAAATATCGTCTATAAGTTCTGCTTTTTATGGAATGTGTATAGATGGCGTTGGAGTAAAACCTGGTAAAGTAGAGAAAACGTCCGTTTGCCCGCTAACACATAAACCTCGCAAGGTATTACCAACGTAAAAGAAGGTAACAAGGATCTGGCTTCGAGGCCGACCTTAAAAGTGACGGGATTACTAAAACAATGCCCAAGGCAAGACACGTCTGGGTTTAAAAACTATTTCTTTTTTCATCATTTCTAGTAATACCGACGACTTTATATTAGCTTAGTATAAACATTGAAAAAAATGTATGCCCAAATTTTCAAATTCATGTTATTTTATAAAATTACTATTAATTTTAACATTAATACTAGCAAGCGTTCGTAACTTCATCGGTTTAAATACTGGTTTTGAAAGGATCTGCTGAAATACTACATTTCTAAAGAAGTGATCGGTAACGAAGTTGATGTTATTGTAGCCCATTTTCAAAAATTCTGTAACACGTATTTAGTTAATTCAGTTACGAAGAGTAACTTCAAAGCTTCAAGTAAAGCGGAATAAAACGAAGCTTTTTAACATACAAACCTCTACCTCCTTTAATTCTCATTTCCCCCCTTAGGGTATGAATTTTCAATTATTCTATCATTTTTAATTTTCAAAAACTTTTTGTAATAGACCGCAAATTTTTAAACGATGCGGCTTTGATAGAGAAGGTTCCTTAGTATGTAGGTTTCTATTTCAGTAACACCCTAAGTAGCTATGTGGTGTTAATGAAAAGTTTCCGTAATTTCTTCAGTAATTTCAATTTGGTCTAGTCTCTAGGTTCATTCTACATAATTTACTAAGCTCGTTTCCTACGCAACTTTTATTTGAACACAATTAAATTTATTGGTCCAATAAAATCTGTTTAATTGTTTATCTTTCAATACACTCGCTGCAATCGGAAAACTTTAACATTTATAGGAAGCATTGCACGGAATATGATGTAATTGAATGCAGTAATACAGGTTTACACCTGGTGCACTAAAAGAACGTTTATCACCGCGTGCCAATAAAAGCCAGATATTTCTTGTTCAATTCATACACGAAAAAGCCATAGAGTTCGAGTCCCAACAAAATGACAGCAATATTTTTATAGGCATCTATAAAATGTTGACGATGCATGTTCACAATAAAAATTCTATACAAAACCGTAAATTGTCCATTCAATCGTTTTGTTCGCTTAGATTCATAAAAACAATGACATGCAACAGATAACTTTTACATATCATGAAATGTTTGTCGCATTTGTTTATCGGTAGATATGCCCGACGCGACGTGGCGGTGTATTAATCAGAAATGATCGATTGATAAGAAACTTTGCGTGCAATCGATAATTTGACGGGCGACGATAGTCAGTATCAAACTTCTTGAGGGCTTTGACTTACAAAGATGTTAAGTCGATGATTTCGGTTAGGTACAGTGGTTGAGTAATATTAGGCCAGGAGGAATAAAATTTCAGACATTTAAATTGCCTCCTCAGCTCTCCAATTAGCGCTCTAGTCTACAAAAAATAATTTTTATTTCCACCTTGTATACACTTAATTTTGAATAAACACACTTTATTAAATTACTTCGAATTTACAGTTTTATAAATCACTAACAAACAACAACATTTTCACAAGATTAAAATGAAAATGTTTACCAATATTAAAATATATTTAATTGCTTATATTAATCACTATGCACATTACATTTCAGTAACTAAATCTAAAAAGGTACGGTATATAAAGGTAAACTGAAGGTAAGTACAACACTCATATATGTGCACTATGTCATATATAGCACTCGTGGCTATGAATCTATCACGACAAATCTGTTTCTCTCTTTTTTATTTATTAAGACTTATTGATAAAATGACGTTAAAAGTTTGGTTAAAACATTTTACAACCTTACGGGATTAAAGGGAACGATGTTCAGTCCAGCGAGTTGCAAGTAGAGGGTTCCTGTCGTTAGATCCTCGTCCATAGTTGAGCATGGAGCATTAAAGTACGAGAGGAGGCTTGGAGTAAAATGGATGGAGCCCCTTAACACTCTTAACTTATGACTTTATTTTATTTTATCCACTCTCCTATAAACCTATGTAACAGTGATGGTAAACTAATGTCGTATCTTGACGGAAAAATCTAACAGTACTGCCTTTTAATACCACAAACATTTTTCTCCCAACAACGATGAAAAATGTTCAGTTCAAAAATCAAATTAAAATAATAAAATGAAATAAAAATGAACAGAATCCAGTTAGTAAATAAAGTCTGTAGATTCTTTCTTATTTTTTACCCGTTTTAGATCCTCTTGTATCTTCTTGACTCTGCTTAAGTGCATTGTAGTGTTCAGACAAAAAATGTTTAAATAGATTCGTTTTAGGTCTTCAGAAATTGTATTCTCACGAGCTGGCTATTGTTACTTTCTACTATAAAGCCACTTACGGTAAGAATGTTTTTTGAATGGTCTAAGCATTAGGAGCATCTTTAACGTACTATCGAACCATTTGATTCATGACCCACCTTGCTGACAGTTCGTTTGTAATTTTGGCAAAGACAAATTCGT